>JAVJIF010029281.1:0-74430 GCA_038442645.1 Agave tequilana | reverse complement strand
AGATATCTCTTATTCAATAAATAGGGTGTTGGGAAATATTACCGGAGGTGTTCATACGACACTAGAGTTTTGTCGCAGAATAGTTATAAACACAGCAAGACTGAACTAAAAGACAAAAGCGAGAAAAAATACAGATTTAACGAGATTCATCAATTGCCTGTATCCTCAAGGCAGAAGGGGACAGAGATCTTACTAAGCAATCAATTCATATTATAATACAGAGGGACAATACCCCTTAATATATAGCACAGAGTTCATGAAGAGAAAGTGAAACCTCTGAATTTCGTCCAAAACAAATCAAATCTGTCTCGGATTTGCCCAGAACTCAAGCGCTGTCAACAGTTAGAGAGGCATGTCTACAACCTTAGCTACACTTACTCTCGAAAATCATTGTCAAAATCTAGAGAGGCCTGTCAATAGCCTGAGACACGCCCGTACTCTCGAAAAATCGTTGTCGATAGTCTGAGCCAAGGGCCTGTCGATAGCCTAGGCCTTTCTGTTGGCATATTTGGGTATCAGCTATCGACAGCCAGATGGCCTGTCGACAGCTCTACTTGTGTCTTGCATCTTGTTGTTGTCGCATGCCTCTATGCTAACTCTTCAATGAGTTAAAAAAAAAAAAAAAATCTACCACAAATTTTTACACTCTTCTCAATATTCTCAACCTCAGTGAAGATTTCTCAAATCTGAATCAAACACAACATACATCAAGTGGACTCAACCAGAATGCACTAATGTGGTTGCATACAATCCCTTGCACAGGAGATCAAGCCATTCGTAGTCCATCCAAATGAGCTCCACTGAACTCAAGCACCTGGAAGGATACGGAGTAAACTTCTCGCAATGCTCGAACTTTACTCCTGGAACAATCTAGTAAGCATATTGGCAGATTCTTTTTCATGTGAATCTTCTTTTTCTCGATGTCACCTTCATCAAGAATCTCACGAAGTGAAACCTGATGTCAATATGCTTCATCCTTGCATTATAAATCTCGTTTTTGTGAAATAGATAGCACTCATGCTATCACAATTGAACTTTAATAGATCATGATCAATCCCCAAGCCGTCAAGCAAACTTGAAGCCAATTGGCCTCATTCATAGCCTTCGTCATGGCCATATTTTTGACTTCCGTAATAGATAAAGTGACAGTAGACTTAAGAATAGAGCACCAACTCATCGGTACTTGGGACAATATAAAACACATAACCCATTGTAGACCGGCGCTTGTAGAGGTCTCCAACGTAATCGAAATTGACATATCTGATACACTCTTACTTACTTGTAGTATCCTTCCCAAAACATCAAACCAATATCTATGGTACATTTAACGTATTGTAGAATTCACTTCACTGCCACTCAATGACCCTACCGGGATCGTGCATGTATATGCTAACCATTGAGATAGCTTGTGATAAATCAGGTCTCGTACATACTATTGCATATATTAAGCTACCAACTGTGGTAGAATAAGATATATGAGACATATACCCATGCTCTTTAATAGAAGCAAGAGACATTGTAGCTTTTAACCTGAAATGAGGGGCCAACAATATACTTATATATTTTATAACACCATTGATGTTGAACTTTTGTATTACTTTTTTTAAATACCCCTTTTGCGTCAAGCAAATCTTGCCACTTTTTTGGTCTCCTCAATCTCCATGTCTAGCAACTTCTTTACTTTATCAAGATCCTTCATCTCAAATTCAAAAGATAAGTATTTCTTCAATTATCAATTGCAGATCTACTTCTAGAAGTAATGAGTATATCATCTGCATAAAATAGTAGATCAATATACTCTCCACTCGATAACTTAGTGTAATAAACACATAGATCGTAATGCCTTTCTATGTACCTCTGCCTCTCATGAAGATATCAAACACTTATACCGCGGCTTTGGCAATTATTTTAGTCCATAAAGTGATTTCTTAACTTGCACACTGTAACGCCCCGATCCGCGGTATGGAGACGTTACTGTGATGTATATACGCAGGTCAGAAATACCCTCACGTATATACGTTAGTATCAGTACAGGCAAGAATCAGAGTACGGAAGCACAGTGGTAACATGCAATCTAATAATAATAACACCAGTACACAATTATCACAAGGCATAATATAATATCTCAGGATGTACAGTATGAAATACGGAAAAGTACTTACGAGTAGCAAGATGAGAATCTCGCGAGCCGATCAAGGAGAGGCTGGAAGAAGAGGGTTCGGATGGGCAACTGCCAATCCACGCTCCCGCTGCGCCACACTGTTCAGGTATAAGGCCGCCACGGTCTAGTCTCTAGGATCTGAACATGAGGATCTAGGGTTGTTAGTAACCCCAGCGAGTACATATGATAAAGCCAAATGGCGTGCATAACAGGCACACGTGTACATGATCAAGTGATGTGGTTCAGGCATGCAAGTACAAGAAATGACAAGTAACATAAAGAAAATGACAGTAAATCTGAGATCAAGTAAATACATGTACATCAATAAGTCAGAATCAGAAAATATGCATGAAAAACGGTATAGAGAGCATAGCTGCACATAATCATGCGACAAAATATGGCAAACATATGATAAATACACTAAACACGTGATAAATATAAGTATGGATAAAACTAGTTGTATAAGCTCAGATTATGGATTCATAGGGTTGATACGTCGAGGGGATAATCCAAACAAGAAAACCCTCATCTGTATACCACATATCTGATGTCACTATCATCTGAGTTCATATAATTGAGTTGCCCTCACTAATGTACAGAATAGAGTGTATCTGGAGTAATCACGGTATCACAGAGGTCATGTGTTATAAAACAGAGTGTCAACTCAGAGCATAATACTGTAACTGAAGAATAAAAGGTGTTGCATTTTAATTGATCCAATAATAATCAGTACCGTTTGATATTTCAATCGCCTCCCTGTAAGTCACGTAGAGGGGGGGTGAATAGGTGAAGAGCTAATCTAATGGTCAATAATGCGAAAATAAAACTTCTAAACTAACACCGCGTATAACACAAGAGTGTAGCCGGATTCCCTGTGAAGGGCTTTGGACTAACTCCTAAAGATTCCTCTAAATAAGAGTTGAGGTGTCGCGTTGGCTCTCTTGGTTGAATACAAGTGTTAGCAAACAATCCCCAAGCATATAACAATTAAGCTCGCAATATATATCAAGCATATAAAGATGAAAGCAATATAAGCATGTAAGATATAAACAAGAGTAAGAGAAAGAGAGTGAGCAATCGCAAACACGGGAGATTTGTTTCGAGATTCGAGCACACTTGCTCTACATCCCGCCTTCAACACTATGAAGGTTTCACTAAAATCGATCCATCGGATCACTCGGTGCCGCAACACCTACAAGGCGAGTTCACACTTGAACTCCTGGACTCTCTAGTCCCGTACACACCGCAAGCCCACTAGCTCGCTGAGGCCGCACCTCAACACCGAGTTCACACTAAAACCGAAACAATGAGAAACACCACCGTCCGCCTCCTCAAAGAACAAGATGAAGTCTTGGTGATCACAACAATTTGATCACCTAAAAACAATCTCACAAAACACTCCTATAGGATGAATATATCAATGGATAGCTCAAGTGTTGTATGAGAAAACAAGGATTGAAATGGTAGAGGAAAAACTCAAGAAAATCACTTTAAAATCACTCTTAATAAACTCCCCTTTTAATTGGAAATATTGGCTCTAAAACAAGTGGAGAAAACCTCTTAATAGATTAGGAAAAACTAGTGCAAAATTCACTTGAAATCTTGTAGAAAACAGCCCCAAAGCACCCTTTAAATAGGGCTAGAAAAAACTAGCTGTTGGGCATTTTTTCAGCCCAGGCGGCTGGCGGTCAACCGGCCCGGTCGACCGCCAATGGTCAGAAATCTGACCGTTGGGGCGTCAGTCGACAGGTCTGGTCGACCGCTGCCTGGACAGAGAACAGAGTTCTCTGCGGTCGACTGGCCCGATCGACCGAGGCTTTCAAGAGAGCAGAAGCTCTCTACGGTAGACCGGGTTCGGTCGACCGGCCCTCTAGCAGTCCTTGCATGCACGTTTGTGCACATCGATCGACCGTCCTGTCGACCGACTTCAAGCTCGGTCGACTGGTCTGGTCGACCGGCAGAAGCCAGACCAGACAAATTATAGGGATAAAAATCTTGACTTTTTAGCATAAATAAAATCCCATAAAATTATGAAAAATCTACAAAAATAGTTTTAATATTATACTTTGATAATCAAACATGTTGAGTAAAATCAAGACATGTTACAAACAATTTGAACTATTTTTGTAACTTAGAATTTTAGCTCAAAACAAAAACCATATTTTCCAAATTGGTTTTTTCAAAACTTATTTTTCCAAAACTTCTTTAAATACAAAAATAAGATATTTTAAACACTTTGAAAGCATAAAGTGTATGGATATGATCCACTACACATTCATGGTGAAATATCTATATTTTTGACATTAAGCACTAAACATGATTTTGGTTAAAGATATGTAAACTTAGAATACTAAAAATCAAACCGGTATTTTCCAAAATGAAAACTCTTTTGTATTTTTTTTCAAAATAAAAATTCTTTTATGAAAACTATCTAAATCAAGAGTGTGTGTGTAAGCTATACTTGAGCAATCCACCAACTATTCTATCCTTTACATTTTATCTAAAAATAAAATCTTATAAAAAACAAACCTAGACACAAGCCTTGATCTTGAAGGTCTTCACTTGAAGTCTTCTTATCTTCTAACTTGGTCCAAACTCGATCCAAAAAGCTAGACTCCTCTTGAGTACTTGATGTGGTCATGATGCACAAGCTCTTGAATCAAACCGTGCTAGTTCTAAACTTGACTTTAAATCCTTTGTTGAAACTACACACTTACTAAGATCTTGATCACAAATCTGAAACTTAATTAAACACAAGATCATTAGTACCATAACTACATGAGTTGATCATCATCAAAACTAGAGTGATGGGCCTTTGGGCCAACAATCTCCCCCTTTTTGATGATGACAAAACTCATGGAGTTATATATGCATGGATTAAAGTAAAGCTTCAAAGAAGCTCCCCCTTAACTCATGCATCACAATAAATAAAAAAATATGTAATGAAAGCTCATAAACATGTATGCAAATACAAGGAGATAAACATGTCAATCAACCATAATACTCATCAAATACTTTTTCTCCTATTTGCAAAAAAAACATATATGCATAAACATAAATTCTTTCCCAAAAATACATGCATATATACTAAAATACTTCTCCCCTTTTTGTCAATCATCAACAAAAGGGTTAAAGTAAACACAAAAATAATGTTCTCCCTCTCAAAGAGGTGAACTCAAATCAATCAATAAAGGTATATGCGATATACATTCATGAAGAGAAAGACGCTAAGTTAACTTCCCTACATACACGCATTACATGAAGAAGGGATGATAAACCCTAAATCACATAACACATAATATGTAATGCATAAGAGGAGATGTGAAGCTCCCTCTACACACGTGTATCGCATAAAGAAGAGTTGTCAAGCTCCTCAATATAAGATACACTCAACATAAATCTATATGTAGAAGAGATGTTAAGCTCCTCTTGCATATAGGCAATACAAATCAAACATTTTTAATTTTCAAAATTTCATATTAAAACAAAATTTTGAATTTTTCTCAATAAAAACAAATTTTGAGATATCTTAGTAAATCAAACTTTAAGATATCATATAAACAAAAAAATTTTAAGGTACCACAAGCATTTGTCATCAAATTTTAAGATACCAATTACTGTAAATAAACATTACAAATTTTGAATTTTAATCAAAATAGAATCATATTGATACCAATTGAAAATTATTGCATATTTTTTATATCAATAAAAATATCAATCTTAAAATAATGCATAAGCTTATATAAAAATTTCAATTGAGAAATCAATTGAAAATAAAGATTTGAAGTAAGCTTAGCATAAACATACTTTATGCTTTAAATATCTAAATCGATTTTAACTCAAGCACAAACAAATCATATATATGTATGAAAATGCAAATACCAATAGAAATTGATATTATTTGAAATGAAGCATACATATATAGGAAACAAAATATGAGTATATACAAAATGAAAATACCAATTGAGATCAAGTATATAACTCATAACCTACCACCCTTTATATGCACAAGTTAAAAGATTTTCAATAGGGCTTACAAAGTATAATCGCCCATCCGTCCACCCATGACGGTGTTGGTAGGGGTTTTCAAAAATATGGTTTGAAAATATATTTAGTATTGAAAACACTGCCAAATAAAGAATACATAACTAGTTAAAATAATTTTTGAAAAAAACTAGTTAAAAATCCTTCAAAACATGAAACCAAAGCATATGTATTCATGAAACATACTAAATACACAAAATTCGACACTCAAAGTCCATAAAGCTCAAAATAATCATGAAATAAAGTCATGAATAAACAAATAAAAGATGAGTGCACAAGAATCATGTAATAGCATTTTTCATGAAGATAATCAATGAAGTTCAAAACAAGAATCATTTTATCAAAACAAAATCATGAAATTCATTTTTCAAATAAAGATGAAAATCATAAAAATTTATTTTTCATCTTAAAAACAAACTTCTAGGTATATGTATGATTTATCCAATCCTAACGATATGCATAGATATCCCAAACATAAAAAGAGTGCATAATGTAAATTGCATGAAGACAAATGACTCATGGGTATATACATGTATATTTATTAGGTTAAATACACAACTACATATACATGAAGTAAAACATGAAAATAGGCAAAACAAGTGTAAATGAGGAGATCATCAAAACTAGGTTATACATGTGCATATAGTGAGTACAAATGAACAATAAAGTGCAAACATATATGAATCAATTTGTTGCTCACTACTTGTACATGTATATATCTAAGTTTTAATAAAAACTACATTTAAAGTAGTATTTACCACATGAAGCATAAAAAACATGAACATGCTAAAGAAATTATCAATGAAAAGCATGTAAATTAAAGTAGGAGTTTAGAGATAGTTACCAATACATGAACTACACTCTAATTCTCCAAAACATGGTGGTTGTCCCCCAAACCTCCTTGATAGCGGTGCATCAAATATGTGTCCATCATGTCCATGTGCATCCACCATCAAGGCACCTTCCCTCTCACGTTTTGTGAGAGCCCGCACTTACATCAAATACAAAAGGTGGGGATTTTGGTACCCATTTCTTTTGGGTCCTTGAGGGTTAGCTTTGTAAGGAACCCAAACATTTTTCTTAGCAAAATTAATATGATGCATCTTATCAAAACAAAACTTTGCTAAATGGCCTTTGCGGTCAAAATGTGTACATTTGTACACTCTAGGGTGTATATGATTATGAGTGTGGTCATGACGTGCAAAATGTGCATATGCATGATGTGGATGATGTGTATGAACATGTGGAGCTTGTTTCTTTAAAAATAAAGACTCCAATCTAGAGTGGTTAAATGCACATGTGCTCAAAGTTGAGCTCAAACAATTTATTTTATTTTTCAAAAATTTAACTTCATTTTCATCAATGGTTGTGGCATGAAGAACATGATCAATAGTCTTTTTCTTTTTAGAAACATTTACTCTTTTTTTTTTTCAACAATTCTTCTTTTTAAAGAAGTGTTTTCATGCAAAGCAACTTCCTTTTGTTTTTTTCACCAAAATAATTTTATTTTTCAAATTAGTGTTTCCTTCACAAAGATCATTTAATTTAGTCATCAAGGAAATATTTTCATTTTCAAAGACTCATTTTCTTTTGAAATAATTTCAAATTTTTCTTGTAAAGAATCTTTTTCATTTAACATGCAATCTTTTTTCACTTTCTTGTAAACTTTCTTAAGCAATTCATATTTTTCAAGAAGTTGTTGATAAAATGATTCAAGCTCATCATAAGATATATCAACATCTTCTTCTACCTCAGATTCGGTAGTTACCTCAAGGGGTTATCCCCTTGGACCATGTAGCACACATTGGAGGTGTTACTTCCAACATCTGAATCGCTCCCTGCATAGTATTGTCCTTTTTCGCCAAGGGAGATCATGGTGTTCCACACTACAAAAGCCGAATCAATATTAGATACCCTAGATAAATATTCATCATTTAGGGTTGATTATAAAGCACGTAGGGCTTTTGCATTAGCCTCAATATTTTTGCCATTTAAATAATAAGAATCTTTAGTAGTGGCAAAATAAACATTAATACCTAGGGCTTTGAGGAATAAAGACATCTTAACCTCCAAGTTTGGATGTTAAGAATGTCAAAGGTGGGAGGTGTCATGAAGTCCATGGTGTGTGTATAAATATTATGATTAGCCTAAAAATGAGGATCTTTAACTCTAAGTTATAAGACCCAAATCAAGAGCACTTGGCTCTGATACTAACTGTAAGTCACCTAGAGGGGGGTGAATAGGTGAAGAGCTAATCTAATGGTTAATGATGCGGAAATAAAAACTTCTTAAACTAAACACCACGTATAACACAAGAGTGTAGCCGGATTCCCCGTGAAGGGCTCTGAACTAACTCCTCAAGATTCCTCTAAATAAGAGTTGAGGTGCCGCGTTGGCTCTCTTGGTTGAATAAAGTGTTAGCAAACAATCCCAAGCATATAACAATTAAGCTCACAATATATATTAAGCATATAAAGATGAAAGCATATAAGCATGTAAGATATAAACAAGAGTAAAAGAAAGAGAATGAGCAATCGCAAACACGGGAGATTTGTTTCGAGGTTTGAGCACACTTACTCTACGTCCCCGCCTTCAACACTATGAAGGATTTTCACTAAAATCGATCCCACCGGATCACTCGGTGCCGCAACACCTACAAGGCGAGTTCACACTTGAACTTCTTGGACTCTCTAGTCCCGTACACACCGCAAACTCACTAGCTCGCCGAGGCCGTACCTCAAACACCGAGTTCACACTAGAACCCGAAACAATGCGAACACACACGTTCGCCTCCTCAAAGAACAAGATGAAGTCTTTGGTGATCACAACACTTTGATCACCTAAAAATAATCTCACAATAACACTCCTATAGGATGAATATATCAATGGATAGCTCAGGTGTGTGTGAGAAAACAAGGATTGAAATGGTGGAGGAAAAACTCAAGAAAATCACTTTAAAATCACTCTGATAAACTCCCCTTTTAATTGGAAAATTGGCTCTAAAACAAGTGGAGAAAACCTCTTAATAGATTAGGAATAACTGGTGCAAAATCTACTTGAAAATCTTGTAGAAAACAGCCCCAAAAGCACCTTTAAAAGGGCTAGAAAAAACTAGCCGTTGGGCATTTTTTCAACCCAGGCGGCTGGCGGTCGACCGGCCCGGTCGACCGCCAATGGTCAGAAATCTGACCGTTGGGGCGTCAGTCGACCGGCCCGGTCGACCGCTGCCTGGAACAGAGAACAGAGTTCTCTGCCGGTCGACCGGCCCGGTCGACGGGTCTTTCCAGAGAGCAGAAGCTCTCTGCGGTCGATCGGGTCGGTCGACAGGCCCTCCAGCAGTCCTGGAGTGCACGTTTGTGCACGTCCGTCGACCGTCCTGGTCGACCGACGTCAAGCTCGGTTGACCGGTCCGGTCGACTGGCAGAAGCCAGACCAGACAAATTATAGGGATAAAAATCTTGACTTTTTAGCATAAATAAAATCCTATAAAATTATGAAAAATCTACAAAAATAGTTTTAACATTATACTTTTATAATCAAACATGTTTGAGTAAAATCAAGACATGTTACAAACATTTGAACTATTTTTGTAACTTAGAAATTTTAGCTCAAAATAAAAACTGCATTTTTCAAATTGATTTTTTCAAAACTTATTTTTCCAAAACTTCTCCAAATACAAAAACAAGATATTTTAAACACTTTGAAAGCATAGAGTGTATGGATATGATCCATTACACATTCATGGTGAAATATCTATGTTTTTGACATTAAGCACTAAACATGGCTTTGGTAAAGACATGTAAACTTAGAATACTAAAAACCAAAACGGTATTTTCCAAAATGAAAACTCTTTTGTATTTTTTTCAAAATAAAAATTCTTTTACGAAAACTCATCTAAATCAAGAGTGTGTGTGTAAGATATACTTGAGCAATCCACCAACTATTCTATCCTTTACATTTTATCTAAAAACAAAATCTTATAAAAAACAAACCTAGACACAAGCCTTGATCTTGAAGATCTTCACTTGAAGTCTTCTTATCTTCTTGACTTGGTCCAAACTCGATCCAAAAAGCTACTCTCCTCTTGAGTACTTGATGTGGTCATGATGCACAAGCTCTTGAATCAAACCGTGCTAGCTCCAAAACTTGACTTTAAATCCTTTGTTGAAACTACACACTTATTAAAATCTTGATCACAAATCTGAAACTTAATTAAACACAAGATCATTAGTACCATAACTACATGAGTTGATCACCATCAAAACTAGAGTGATGGGCCTTTGGGCCAACACTCCCTACCAGCGCCTCACATCATCGATAGTCCATACTAGAGCTTGCACTCTGTAGAACTTACCCGGGTCTGATATGTGGTATCAGGACCCGAAAAAGAAGAGACCAAATATCACACGTTCCTAATATTATTACTGCTTGGTTGTTATGTTCTTATGTTATTATGTCCCTTTCCCATCGGCGTTCTACAATACCGACAGTTCACGCTGGAGCCCGCACTTCCAGTAGAACTCATATGAACTCCAATACGCGGGTATCATTATTCGAATAGGGGAAAGACCAAATAACACATGCACTAGGAGTTATCATTGTACAGGTATGTGTGTGTTAATAGGCACTGAGAATGCTTATCATGCTAACACCAGGCGGTACAGGCAGGAGGGAGAGAGTAGCCCTACAGATTCAAGAGGTGGCCCCCACAGATTCAAGAGGTGGCCCCCACCACGTGTGTGGTGTGGCATTTTGCTCCATGTGGCATTGCTCTGAGGGTTGATACAGGAGGTAGCCCCACAGATTCAAGAGGTGGCCCCCACAGGAGGTGACCCCTACCACGTGTGTGGTGTGGCACTTTACTCTGTGTGGCACTTTGCTCTGTGTGGGAAATAGATTCTAGAGGTGGTCCCTACGGATTCAAGAGGTGCCCCACCACGTGTGTGATGTGCCACTTTGCTCCGTGTGGCACTTAGTTTCATTTAAGAACCGCCGGGCGCTAGCATGATTGTGGGATACATCCTCGTCATCTCGACACCAGGCATGCTCTGCCAAACGCCGGAATGACTGTGCTATTAACAAGAGTATGAGTACAGGAGATACAAGAGTATAGGAGTACAGGAGATACAGGAGTACCAGACGTCTGGTAATAATATAATAATCATGCATATGCTAGGTAATACAGGTGTCAGGTGTCAAGTATAATATGTCAAGTACTAGTGTTATATATATATCATGTGTCAAGTATGGCATAGCAAGTACCGGTGTCATATATCAGGGTCAGGTATAGCATGCAAGTATCGGGGTCAGATATCAAGTGTCAAGTATAGCATGACAAGTACTGGTGTAGGTATCATATGTCAAATAAAGCATGGCAAATACCAGTGTTAGATATCATGTGTTAAATATAGCATGGCATGTACCGGTGTCAGTTATCATGTGCAAATATAGCATGGCAAGTACCAGTGTCGGATATCATAGGTCAAATATAGCATGGCAAGTACCAGTATCGGGTATCATGTGTGAAATATAGCATGGCAAGTACCGAGTGTAACATACATATCAACTTACATATCATGTATAAAAAGCAGGATAACAGTTGTTAGACATGGAACGATGGTAACAGAACATGAAATATCAAAAGGAATGTACTCACATAATAATAAAATAGATGCATGTTCAAAAAAAACTGTACTCGCCTCAATACCGAAATGCAATACCGAGTAATATTCGGGAAATTTACGAACACCACGTTCAAGCCAACAATCCAAATAAATATATATAATAATATATTATAAATGTATTTTGAGAGAATAAGAAAGGAGAGAGAGGATTAGTTGAGAGAGAAGAGGGATTTCTAGAGAGAAAGTCTAGAGAGAAAGAGGGATTTCTAGAGAGAAAAAGTCTAGAGAGAAAAAGAGGAATTTCTAGAGAGAGAAAATGAGAATAGGAGAGAGATTAGAGAGAGAATTAGTAGAGAGAGGAGAGAGAATTAGTAGAGAGAGGAGAGAGAGGCAGGGTAGAGAGAGATGAGAATAGAAGAGAGAAAACGGGGGCTACTCACGCAGCCCCTGATCAAGGAGGGGCCCACGGCTCCGTGGGCCCAGGGAGGCCTGGCTGGTCCTCTACCGGCCAAGAAGCCGGCCGGCGGCGGCCCTGGCCGCCGGCGGCGTTTAACAGAGAAGGAGGGAGAGAGACAAAAAGAGGGAAGGAGGGAGAATAGGGGGCTGCCGCCCCCTTGCCCACGCCAGCCCAGGCTCTGGCCTGGGCTGGTTCGGTCGCTCCCTGGCTACGGCCAGGGAGGCGCAAGGAGCTGTGCCGGCCGTCGTGGCCGGCGCAGGCAGCGGTGGCCACCGGCCACCCCAAAAAAAAGGGAGAGAGAAGAAAGAGAGGGGGGAGAGAGAGAAATTTGAGAGAGAGAGAGAGAAACGAGAGGGGGACTGGCCTCCCCTCTCCGGCCAGCGACCGCCGGCGTGGCCAACAGAGAAAGGGGGTGAGAGAGAGAGAGGGAGGGGGCTGTCGCCCCCTCCAAGCTCGTGCACAGGGGGCCAGGAGGCCCCTGGCCGCGCCCAGCTGCCGGCCATGTGTCGGCGGCGGTCGGCTCCCACCGGGCACCGGAGATGGGGCGGTCGGGCGCCAGAAGAAGGAAGGGAAAAGGAAAAGGAAAAAAAGAAAAGAAAGAAAAAGAAAAAGAAAAAAAGAATGATGGGAAAAGGGGGAGAAATTTGTTTATTTAAAAATGGAAATTGATGTGATGGGACATAGGTGGCAAGTGATGTAATTGGGGGGAGTGGGCTGTCAGGTTGACTTTGGGAAGAAAAGGAAAAAGAAATGGAGAAAGAGAAGAAAAGAATAATACTATTTTAAAATAGGGTAAAAATTTGACTGTTTCAGAATCGCTCCGAAAATTCTCAAAAATAGAAAATAATATTTTAAGATGCTCGGTGAAATCGGTTCAAGAAATTTAATGTAGATTTCGAATTAAAAATCATAGAATTTTCGACGATACCGGTCGACACCAAAACCGTGGATTTTTGATAAATTCTGAAAAGTCTCAAAAATATTTTTAATTAGAAAATAAGATTTTAAGAAGTAATGTGAAAGCCGTTTCTAAAAAATTAACTCCACTTGAAAACTAAAAATCTGGGAATCAGTCAGCGATGCCGACCAACACTGATTATGAGATTTTGCAAATAATTCTGAAAAATTTCAGAAAATCATGAAAAATCTAAAATATTAGAAAACGATGTTTGAAACTAAAATCGATCAAATCGGATTGCAAGAGATGCCAATTCGAGCAATACACTAGGATTAGGCCCCCGGTCCAGACTAGGGCTGACTCCGAGTCCACGAATCCGGATCCAATACCAAACAATCACACCAATAATCATAACAAATATAAAATTAAATCAAATAAATATGATATAAAAAATTAGAATACGTATCTAAGTACGTATTCTAGGAACGGGGTGTAACACACACTATGTTTTCTTTTCCTGCAGTCAGAACCCCATAGGCTGAGACATAAAGATCTTCTCATCAAGATCGCTATGGAGAAAAGCGATCTTTACATCGAGTTGACCAAGCTCTAACTCATATTGTGCCACCAGTGCCAACAAATTCGAGTCGAGGAGTGTTTTACAACAGGTGAGAATACCTTATTGCAGTGAATTCCTTCTCGCTGTGTGTATCCTTAAACTACCAATTTGGCCTTACAGTACAGTATCACCATCTAGAGATCCCTTGAGCAATTGTGTCAACTCCAAAGTGTCGTTCTTGTGAAGAGAGTACATCTCCTCCATCATCGCATCCTTTCACATCTTGGACTTTGAACTGATTTTAGCTTCCCTATATGTACATGGGATTGCCTCCTTAACGATTGAAAGAGCATCTGTCACAATCATGTTTGTAGTGAGCTAACTGGGCTTACGTGAAATTCTTCGAGTTCTTCCAATAAGAATCTTGGACATCACCAATAATCGATCCTTGATCCTCATCAATATCAGCATCCTCATCAGTTACATGATCACCACCCTAAGTCACCTCAGGTGTGATCTCAAATGATAATGCTCTATCTAAAGGTAGTGAGTAGCATCACTCTCCACTTGCTGCGATATCCTGTAGGTCTTCTCACTTTCACCCATTGAGAGTCCATAGGCTTCATCATTAAGGCCTCGTTAAACGTGACATTCCTACTTAAGATAATCTTCTTATCCTTTGAATCCCAAATTTTATAGTCTTTCACACCTTTCTTGAAACCAACGAGCATACCTTCCATCGCTCTCGGATCCAACTTGTCTTTTTTGATATGGTAATAGCTGGATAACCAAATAACAAAGTAAGTCATAGTCTGGAGAAACTTTTTCCGACCAAACTTTCAAAGGAGTTTTGCCTCCTATCACGATGAAGACAACCTGTTAATGAGATGGGAAGCATATGCTAATGCCTCGGCCCAAAAAGATTTTGATAATCTAGCATTGGATAACATAAAACGTACCTTCTCCAGTAAGGTCTTGTTTATCTTTTCGTCCACCCCATTTTGTTGAAGTGTTTTTCTCACTGTAAAGTACCTTCCTATACCCATGTCACGGCATAGCTGTAGCAAAGGATCGCTAGTGTACTCCTCACCATTGTCTGAATGGATTACCTTGATCTTCCTTCTCGTATTCCTCTCTATATTTCTTTTTCACTCCACAAATAACTCTAGGACTTTCTATTTGTTTTTCATGGTATATACCCAACATTGCCTAAAGTAATCATCAATAAAAGACACGAAGTAGCGTTACCACCAATAGATGCCATCTTGGTAAGTCCCCAAACATTCATGTGAACATGTCAAGAATTTTCTCGGTGCAATGAATCCGCGACCTTGATTTTCTTTCTGATGATGCAATACTCATAAAATTTCAATTTGCAGGTCTTGGCACCTGGTAACAAACCTTGCTTTTGCTAGAGCTTGCAAAGATTTTTTATTTGTATATCCAAGCCTCATGTGCCTAAGCCGGGTACAATCATCTTTTGAACCAATAGAAGTTATCACTTACCTTGTAACTGTAATATCTTTCAAGTAATACAGGCTATTGCATAGGACGCCATCATCATAGCCACCGAACCTCTAAGCATCTTGAGAACATTATCTCTAACCCATATCTCTAGACCCAATCCTTCCAAGGCACCAACTGAGATAAGAATTTTTTTATTAATTGAGGTACATAACTCTCGTCCTTCAGTTCCCGCATTATCCTATCAAACATCTTGATAAAATTGTACCTATCCCTTCTATGTTGCACGGACGATCATCACCCATGACGATGGAACAACAATCTAGCTTTTCAAAACTAGAAATCAATTCCTATTAGGACACACATGATAAGTAGCACCCGTATCTAGTATCCACTCAGAATCACCTGAGTAGCCAAAAGTAGGTAGCAATAGAGAATGAAAATACCGATGAGTCTGAGTCCATCCATCTGCCTGTGAAGTATCAGCTTGTGTACTGATCACCTATGCGAGATTTGTCTCAGGCTTTGATTCCTTCTTCTTATCCTTGATTCTTGGACAATCAACCTTCACTGCCTTGCAGAAGGCACATCAGTTCTTCTTCAGATCTTTATGTAACGCCCCGATCCCAAAGATACGGAGACGTCACTGCGACGCATATACGTAGGTCGAATGGAGCCCCACGTATATACGCTAAGCAATTAATACAACAAGCAACAGAGTATAACACACAGCGTGACACAACCATATGCCAACATATAAGGTAAAAGTACAGAGTTATACAAGTTATGATATACAAAATCACCATACAGTGTCCATTATCACAACTCCAGTCCGAAAAGAAACAAGATACAACCAAAAATACAAAAATGCTCACGTGTGGATGGAGACCACGTGAACCAAAAGAAGTGCCGGGCACGCTGGATCTAGGACTGGTCGGACTGATCTCCAAGGTAGGCCAAGTCCTCAGCGGAAGGCTCCACCTCGTTCCAGACTTCTGAATCTGAATGTGCAAATCCAAAGGGTCAAGACATAATACGAGAAATAAAATAGTCAAGTGACAATAGGATCATGAATAGTGGTAGAAGAGCAATACTAAGTAACCATGCATGTCAGGATATGTAACTATGTAAGGTAATGACATATGAAATGAATATACAATGAGTGCCTTATTATTATTACTTGTCTTACTGTGATATCTAGCTATGTGGCCCAGCGTCCCAGAACACATAGATCCATATCCTAGTATGACAAGGTTGTTATTGGAAATAGCGGTTATATCGACGAACTATGTTTACAGTGGGTGAAACCGGAAGTAATAAAGCCTGAACAGTGAAGCCTGAATAATGAAACCTGAATAGTGAAGCCTGCTCGGTCCCCTGGCGTACCACAGGTCAGACCGGAACAATATTTGTACAATATTGTTAAACCACTGTAAACACGAACACATACCGATATTCCGCATATTTCCCCCCGACCCATGTGTAAGTTGGTGTATTTTATGAAAAGTCAGATACTTCATGCTCGGTTTTAAGGATAGCATGAAGGGTTGGTGATAGTTCATATTTAACAAATTATGGGATGATATTATATAACAAGAAGCCATGAAGCATGAATTAGACAAGTTCCACCATGTAACAAGTCATGAAGCATGAATAAAGTACTTCCATCAGGTAACATGTCATACGGTATAGATATGATGTATATAACAAGACTAGTATAGTGTACATGTATCAGGAAATACCAAAATCAGAAAAGAAACAAGTCTGAAAACTGTCCCAGGATTTGGCCTAACGGTCGACCTCCGGTCGACTGCCGGTCGACTGGGAAATGAACTGGCGGTTGAGTCCCGGTCGCCTGCCGGTCGACTGGGCGGGAGCCGTGAGCTCCAGATTTGGCCGGTCGAGTTGCGGTCGACTACCAGTCGACCGCCCGCTCAAGTCGTGCAGGTTGTGCACATCGGCAGAGTCCCGGTCGACTCCCAGTCGACCGGTCCTCGGGAAAATTCTGCTATTAGAGCAGAATTCCAGATTCTGAAGGGATCGGTCTCTACAGTCTAAAAGTAGGGATCTTTACAACATAAGGGAACCTGATATAACATTGTAAGTACATCAGAACTAGGTTTAGTCATGGTGATCAATACAATTATATGAAAAGGTTGGATTGGGCTCATATGACCTAAAGGTTGGATTTTTACCATACACATGAACTTGGATTTCTACCCTAAACATGTAGAGCTGTTAATTTGGGTCTTGGTGAGTAAGAACTCACCTGGAAGATCAGATCTGAAGTTTGATTTAGGGTTGGAGGTGTTGGCTTCCCTCCAAAGCTTGTAGTTGAAGCTTGAGGTTGAAGAAGTGCTCCTTGGATGAAGCCTTGAAGAACCCCCTTGTGATCTAGAGGAGAAAGTGGAGGGATTGGAGTGATCTAGGGCTAGGGTTTTGCTGGAGGAAGAGGAAGAGGATTTCTGCAATTTCTCTTTTGATGGAGAAGGTGAGAAGAAGGGTATTTTGCAAATGCATGTGATTATATACTTTGGGGTTTTTGTGAAGGGGGTGACAATTTGGTGGATGTGAGGGGTTTCTTTGCAAGAATGTGGGTGAGGTGTCCTCTCCCTTGCCACTTGGTCAGCTGAGAGCAAGAGAGAGTGTGAGTGGGTGGTAGGTAAGGTGAGTGGAATGATGAGGTGGCAAGTGAAGTGGAAATCAATTTTTGCAAATTTTGGAAAAATGCTAAAAATTCAAGTATTTTGGATTGGTCTGGAAATTTTACCAAAAATCAAGAAAAATATTTGAAGACTAAAGGTGAAATCTGTTTGAAGAAATACTGTGTAGATTTTTAATTAAAAATCCCAGAAGCAGAAATTTACCGACACCGAAATAATTTTCATAAATTTATAAAATTCTTAGAAAAATAATATAAGTAGGAAATATGATTCTAAGCAATAAAGTCTAAAGGACTTTCTTGAAATTCCTAACAGATTGGAAGATAAAAATTCGGAAATCGGTCAGCGGTACTGGCCGACACCGGTTTTTGAAGAAATTCATTTTAATTTCAGAAAATTCTAGAAAATCACATAAAATCTAAAGTATTATAAAATGATGTTTGAAACTAAAATCGGTCAAATACGGATGGTAAATCGGAAGATACGGTCAAAGGGCCGAATACGTAACTAAGTACGTATTCCGGGAAAGGGGGTATTACAATCTACCCACCTTACAAAAATTTCGTCCTCGAAATTTCATAAGGTGAAAGATAACAGGAAGAGCAACAGATAGATATGGACACAATGAAAGATAACGGTAAAGACAAGAGTAGAAGGAAAGAGTCTTACCAAATCAAGATGAGAAAAGTTGGGGATAACGCTCCCGGATAACGTCTCTCTCGCTCCCAGGTGGCCTCTCCCGGCGCGTGTCTGCTCCAAGACACCAATACCAATGGGATAGCCCTGCTCTTCAGTATCTTGACACTCCTATCCAGAATGGCCATCGGCTGTTCTTGGTATGATAGATCCGGTTGCAGCTCTAGCTCGGAATGATCCAGAATGTGGCTGTCGTCCCGGACATACTTCCTCAACTGAGACACATGGAAGACATTATGCACCCCGTCCAAGGATGGTGGTAATGCTAGTCTATAAGACACGTCTCCCACGCGATCCAGGATCTCGAACGGGCCAATATACCTCGGGCTCAGCTTCCCACGAGTACCGAACCGGATAACTCCCCTGGTGGGTGAAATCTTCAAGAACACATGATCTCCGGTCTGGAACTCCAATGGCCTCCTAAGAGTATCAGCCCAACTCTTCTGTCTACTCTGAGCAGCCCTGAGATGATCTCTGATAACCCTGACCTTCTCTGTAGTCTGCATCAACATCTCAGGCCCCAAAAGACTCCTCTCACCGACTTCATCCCAGCAAATCGGTGATCGGCACTTCCTACCATACAGTGCCTCAAATGGCGCCATCCTAATACTGGCCTGATAGCTATTGTTATATGAAAACTCGGCCAAGTGCAGATGGTCCTCCCAAGATCCTCCAAAGTCCATCATGCAAGCCCTCAGCATATCCTCAAGGATCTGGATGGTCCTCTCTGACTGCCCGTCTGTCTGAGGATGATAGGAAGTACTGAACTTTAGACGGGTTCCCAGACTCTCCTGGAGACTCTCCCAGAAATGAGACCTGAATCTGGAGTCTCTATCCGATACAATACTGACTGGGACTCCATGCAGACGAACAACTTCCTTCAGATACTTATCTGCCAGAACCTCTGTCGACTGACCAACCGGAAGGGTATGAAGTGAGCAGACTTGGTGAGGCGATCAACGATCACCCACACCGCATTGTTACCCTTAGGACTCCGAGGCAATGCCGTCACGAAGTCCATAGTAATGTGCTCCCACTTCCATTCGGGTATCGGCAAAGGTTGAAGAAGTCCAGCAGATCTCTGATGCTCGATCTTTATCTGCTGGCAAACCAAGCACTTGGCAACAAACTGGGCTATCTCCCTCTTCATGGCATTCCACCAAAAGTGCTTCTTCAGGTCCTGGTACATCTTGTTTCCTCCCGGATGTATAGAATAGGCAGAACTGTGTGCTTCCTCCAGAATCTTCTGTCTGACTTCTCCCTGGGGACACAAAGTCTACTACCATAACACAAAGCACCATCCGGACGAATACGAATATCTGCCCTCAGTCCAGCCTCCACCTGAGTCCTGAATGTCTGCAATCTTGGATCTTCCTTCTGAGCCTCCTTGATCTCCTCTACCAATGAGGACTGGATCTGCAATGCCATAAGCTGCCCTGCCTTATCACCTCCCTGCACCAACCTCAAATCCAATCTGATGAACTCCTGGATCAACTCTTTCTGCTGAGTAAGGCGAACTAGCACTCTGTTCTCCGGCATCCTGCTCAGTGCATCTGGAACGGTATTGACTTTGCCTGGATGATACTGCAAGTCAATATCGTAGTCCGCCATAAGTTCCAACCACCTCCTCTGCCTCATATTCAGCTCCTTCTGCGAGAATATATACTTGAGGCTCTTGTGGTCAGTGTATATCAATACCTTGTCTCCCAGAAGGTAGTGTCTCCAGATCTTCAATGCAAACACCACAGCTGCCAACTCCAAGTCATGAGTCGGGTAGTTCCTCTCATGAGGCTTCAACTGCCTAGATGCATATGCTATGACATGATCGTGTTGCATAAGCACGCACCCCAGGCCTTTTCCTGATGCATCACAGAAAATAACCATCCCTCCTCTTCCTGAAGGGGTCCTCAAGATTGGGGCTGAAATAAGCTTCTGCTTCAACTGCTCAAAAGCTGCATCACAATCTCCTGTCCATATGAATCTCTCCCCTTTCCTGGTGAGCCTGGTCAACGGAGCTGCAAGTCTAGAGAAATCCTGGACGAAGCGCCTGTAATATCCGGCTAGTCCAAGAAAACTCTTTATCTCAGTCACCGTCTTCGGAACTGGCCAATTCTGCACTGCCTGGACCTTACTAGGATCAACTGAGATTCCCTCTGCTGAAACTATATGTCCAAGGAAAGCTATGCTGTCCAACCAGAACTCACACTTGCTTCTCTTGGCATGAAGTTGCTCCTGCTGAAGAGTCTGCAACACGATCCTCAAGTGCTCTGCATGCTCCTCAAAACTCTTGGAATAGATCAGGATGTCATCTATAAACACCACTACAAACTGATCCAGGTAAGGAGAGAACACCCGGTTCATCAGGTCCATAAACACAGCAGGGGCATTGGTAACTCCGAAAGGCATCACTAGAAACTCGTAGTGGCCATATCGGGTCCTGAATGCCGTCTTCGGAACATCTTCCTTCTTCACCCTCAGCTGATGGTAACCCGACTGCAAATCCAACTTAGAAAATACACGGGCTCCATGAAGCTGATCAAACAAGTCATCAATCCTGGGCAAGGGATACTTGTTCTTGATGGTGACCTTGTTCAACTCCCTGTAATCAATGCAAAGCCTCTTGCCACCATCCTTCTTGTTTGCCAATAGCACCGGGGCTCCCCATGGTGAAGTGCTAGGCCGGATCAATCCCTTGTCTGAATAATCCTGCAGCTGTATCTTCAGGATCTCCAACTCCGTCGGCGCCATCCTGTATGGAGCCTTAGATATAGGAGCTGTCCCTGGAATTGTATCAATGGAGAACTCCACTATCCTCTCCGGTGGAAGACCTGAAATCTCAGCAAAGACTTCTGGAAATTCATCCCACACTGGCACCCCCTTCCGAACCTCCGAAGTGGTCATCTGAATCTTCTTCTCAGCAGTCTTCACCTCTCCACTAAACTGGAACTCCGGCTGATGCGGGATTCTGAAAGTGATCTTCCTTCCTCTACAATCAATCACCGCATGGTACTGACTGAGCCAGGTCATGCCTAAGATCACGTCGTACCCCTTGGTGTCTAGTACGAGCATATCTAGGGACAAGACCTTCCCACAAAGCTCCACTGGACAGTCAACACAAACACCGGAAGACACAACTACCCCATTCCCAGTACTGATCTCCCACTTGTGGTCTAAAGCCTTAACAGAAATAGAATGCAAAGCCACAAACTTGTCGGAGATGTAACAATGGGATGCACCTGAATCGAAGAGTGCGAGGACAGGTATAGAATGAACTCTGATAGTACCTGTGATCACCTCCCCCGAAGCCTCTGCCTCCTCTACTGTTAGGTTGTAGGCCTGACCCCTGCCACGCCCTGCTGCTGGTCTGGCTCCTCTCTGCATTGGGCGGGCAGCCTGCTGTGGTGGAAGGGGAAGAGCTCTCCTCACCGGTCCCTGCTGCCTCTGTCCAACCGGCCCCGGTAGTGCCCTCTGCACATACTGCCCCTGAGGTGCTGGTGCTGGCAAGGTTTGGGTAGCAAACCCCACTCTCCTGTGCGGACATGTCTCCACGGCATGATCCCGTGCTCCACATATCAAGCACAATCCGTTGGCCCTCCGGCAAGTCTGCTGGGTGTGCCCTGGCTTCTGGCAGAAATGGCAGATAGGACCTGGTCGAGCCGTCTGATATGGAACTGCTCTGAACGGCTGTCTGGCCTGGATCTTGGCTGCCCTGGATGGTCCTCCTCTGCCCACCGGCACAAACGGCCTCTTCAAGGCCTGGCTCTCCTGCTTCCTCTGAAATCCTCGCTCCATCTCACGAGCGATAGAAAGAACTTCAGCATAGGTCTTCAACTGCTGTGCCATCATATACATCTGGATCTCCATCTGTAGGCCTTGCTGGAACCTGCTCGCCCTCTTCTCCTCATCTGACACCATATAGGGGGCGAAGCGACTCAGCCTGAGGAACTCAGCAGCATACTCATCTACGGACCTCTCCCCCTGTTGAAGCCTGATGAACTGCTCCTCCATGTCTTTCTGAGCAGTGACGGGGAAGAAACGACTGTAGAAGCTCTTGGAGAAGGTATCCCAGGAAATAGGCTTCTTCAAGCGAGCCTCCTCTGCAAGCCACCAAGTCCGAGCAATGTCCTTCAGCTGGATCTTTGCAACCTCCACTTGGCTCTCCTTGGGCACCCTGGCGGCGTTCAGTAGATCGGTGGTGTCCACTAACCACTGCTCAGCCTCCAAAGGCCTCTCGACTCCTGAGAAGGTAGCCGGTTGTAGCCGCCGGAAATCTGAGATATTCCCCGGCTTCTGCTCCTTCGGGGCTGCTAACTCCTGCCTGAGGAGTTCAGTCTGCTGCTGATGGATCTCCACTTGCTGCTGCTGGGTCTCCATCATAGCCCGAATGATGCTCAGGACATCAACCTGCTCTCCTCCCGCGGGTCCATCCGGGACTTGCCCGACATTGATACGACCCGAACGTCTCTCCATACCGAAAGGGATAAGATCTGGAATTGGAATCAAGGAAAGGAATTAGGATACGAAGGAATTGATCAATTGAAGGAATCAAGATGGACTTATAACTTTGTACATTGCAGTTGGCATAAGCAAATCGTTAGAATTTGCCACTTGGTTGTACTTTTAGGTCTGAGAGCCTAGGCTCTGATACCAACCTGTAACGCCCCGATCCCAAAGATACGGAGACGTCACTGCGACGCATATACGTAGGTCGAATGGAGCCCCCACGTATATACGCTAAGCAATTAATACAACAAGCAACAGAGTATAACACACAGCGTGACACAACCATATGCCAACATATAAGGTAAAAGTACAGAGTTATACAAGTTATGATATACAAAATCACCATACAGTGTCCATTATCACAACTCCAGTCCGAAAAGAAACAAGATACAACCAAAAATACAAAAATGCTCACGTGTGGATGGAGACCACGTGAACCAAAAGAAGTGCCGGGCACGCTGGATCTAGGACTGGTCGGACTGATCTCCAAGGTAGGCCAAGTCCTCAGCGGAAGGCTCCACCTCGTTCCAGACTTCTGAATCTGAATGTGCAAATCCAAAGGGTCAAGACATAATACGAGAAATAAAATAGTCAAGTGACAATAGGATCATGAATAGTGGTAGAAGAGCAATACTAAGTAACCATGCATGTCAGGATATGTAACTATGTAAGGTAATGACATATGAAATGAATATACAATGAGTGCCTTATTATTATTACTTGTCTTACTGTGATATCTAGCTATGTGGCCCAGCGTCCCAGAACACATAGATCCATATCCTAGTATGACAAGGTTGTTATTGGAAATAGCGGTTATATCGACGAACTATGTTTACAGTGGGTGAAACCGGAAGTAATAAAGCCTGAACAGTGAAGCCTGAATAATGAAACCTGAATAGTGAAGCCTGCTCGGTCCCCTGGCGTACCACAGGTCAGACCGGAACAATATTTGTACAATATTGTTTAAACCACTGTAAACACGAACACATACCGATATTCCGCATATTTCCCCCGACCCATGTGTAAGTTGGTGTATTTTATGAAAAGTCAGATACTTCATGCTCGGTTTTAAGGATAGCATGAAGGGTTGGTGATAGTTCATATTTAACAAATTATGGGATGATATTATATAACAAGAAGCCATGAAGCATGAATTAGACAAGTTCCACCATGTAACAAGTCATGAAGCATGAATAAAGTACTTCCATCAGGTAACATGTCATACGGTATAGATATGATGTATATAACAAGACTAGTATAGTGTACATGTATCAGGAAATACCAAAAATCAGAAAAGAAACAAGTCTGAAAACTGTCCCAGGATTTGGCCTAACGGTCGACCTCCGGTCGACTGCCGGTCGACTGGGAAATGAACTGGCGGTTGAGTCCCGGTCGCCTGCCGGTCGACTGGGCGGGAGCCGTGAGCTCCAGATTTGGCCGGTCGAGTTGCGGTCGACTACCAGTCGACCGCCCGCTCAAGTCGTGCAGGTTGTGCACATCGGCAGAGTCCCGGTCGACTCCCAGTCGACCGGTCCTCGGGAAAATTCTGCTATTAGAGCAGAATTCCAGATTCTGAAGGGATCGGTCTCTACAGTCTAAAAGTAGGGATCTTTACAACATAAGGGAACCTGATATAACATTGTAAGTACATCAGAACTAGGTTTAGTCATGGTGATCAATACAATTATATGAAAAGGTTGGATTGGGCTCATATGACCTAAAGGTTGGATTTTTACCATACACATGAACTTGGATTTCTACCCTAAACATGTAGAGCTGTTAATTTGGGTCTTGGTGAGTAAGAACTCACCTGGAAGATCAGATCTGAAGTTTGATTTAGGGTTGGAGGTGTTGGCTTCCCTCCAAAGCTTGTAGTTGAAGCTTGAGGTTGAAGAAGTGCTCCTTGGATGAAGCCTTGAAGAACCCCTTGTGATCTAGAGGAGAAAGTGGAGGGATTGGAGTGATCTAGGGCTAGGGTTTTGCTGGAGGAAGAGGAAGAGGATTTCTGCAATTTCTCTTTTGATGGAGAAGGTGAGAAGAAGGGTATTTTGCAAATGCATGTGATTATATACTTTGGGGTTTTTGTGAAGGGGGTGACAATTTGGTGGATGTGAGGGGTTTCTTTGCAAGAATGTGGGGTGAGGTGTCCTCTCCCTTGCCACTTGGTCAGCTGAGAGCAAGAGAGAGTGTGAGTGGGTGGTAGGTAAGGTGAGTGGAATGATGAGGTGGCAAGTGAAGTGGAAATCAATTTTTGCAAATTTTGGAAAAATGCTAAAAATTCAAGTATTTTGGATTGGTCTGGAAATTTTACCAAAAATCAAGAAAAATATTTGAAGACTAAAGGTGAAATCTGTTTGAAGAAATACTGTGTAGATTTTTAATTAAAAATCCCAGAAGCAGAAATTTACCGACACCGAAATAATTTTCATAAATTTATAAAATTCTTAGAAAAATAATATAAGTAGGAAATATGATTCTAAGCAATAAAGTCTAAAGGACTTTCTTGAAATTCCTAACAGATTGGAAGATAAAAATTCGGAAATCGGTCAGCGGTACTGGCCGACACCGGTTTTTGAAGAAATTCATTTTAATTTCAGAAAATTCTAGAAAATCACATAAAATCTAAAGTATTATAAAATGATGTTTGAAACTAAAATCGGTCAAATACGGATGGTAAATCGGAAGATACGGTCAAAGGGCCGAATACGTAACTAAGTACGTATTCCGGGAAAGGGGGTATTACACTTTAAAACTGACTTTAGACTTTGATCTACCACGATTACCTTTGCCATTTGACTGAAACTCCTGCCTCTTACCATTAAAGCTTCTACCAATGTACTATTGGGGAATCTTTATCCTTCCTTCTCAATCCATGATTTATAAGAGTAAAAGAAACTTCATTATAGCCAAGGGATTGTTTACCGTTGATTAGGGTGAGAACGAAGGTCTCGTAGTTCTCATTCGAAAAAGAACTCAAAAGAATCAAAGGATTGTCCTCCTAGTTGATCACCACATCCACATTGGCTAAATCGGCAAGAAGCTTCTTGTAGTTATGCATGTGTTCACCGATTGAGATACCTCTCTTCAATTGGAAGCGATGAAGTCACCTCTTTAAATGCAAGACATTCTCTATGCTCTTGGTCAAGCACTTGCTCTCTAGGATCTCCTATATTTTCTTCGTTGAAGTCTCGATCATCACATGGTATTTGATATCTTGTGTTAAATAAGATCTTATGAAGCAATAAGTCGCCCTATTCATCTTGTCTCAGTCTTTGTAGAAGTCTCATCTGACTTTTCCTCTAAAAGTAGAGCATTTTCGAGGTTTGATGTCATTAGTGCATTTATCACCTCACATCTCCACATACCAAAATTATTCATATCTCCACATACCAAAATTATTCATGCCGTCAAACTTTACCATGTCAATCTTTGACGAGTGATTATTCACGATTTTCACCGTGATTTACTATTCCCGACCATCTCTCTATAGATCCAATAAAGCAATGCGGAAAATAATTATTGAAAACAAATCCAATTAGATAAAGATGGGATCTTTACCTCCAAACGAAACTGTCAACAAGCTTTCAAAGTGATTTCCTCCACCAAATTCGATCCCAACAAACAATATCAACGTTGTTATGAGATTGACACACGATCTCATGAATAGACCAACGTCGCTCAGAGATCGACACATGATCTCCGCCAAACAGACTACAATTCTCTTGGAATCGAACATGATCTCGGATGAACCTAGAATGCTCTGATACTACTTGTTGCGGAATTATGTTGGAGGTGTTCGTGCAAACACCAGAGTTTTGTCGCATAATAGTTACTAACACGACAAGAACAAACCAAAGAGAGGAAAGCGAGAAAAACACAAATTTCATGAGGTTCAACAATTGCCTACGTTCTCGGGGCAGAAGGATAGAGAGATCTTATTAATCAATCAATTCATGTTACAATACATGAGGACAATATCCCCCAATATATAGTCACAGAGTCCACGAAGAAAAGAAAACCAAAATCTCTGAATTTGGATCAGAAATAAATTCAGAACATGTCTCCGATTCGCCCAGAACCCAAGCGTCGTCGACATCCAGAGAGGCTTGTTGACAGCCTGAGATACATCCTACTCTCAGGAAATCACTGTCAACAACTAGAGAGGCCTGTCGACAGCCTGAGCCTTTCTATTGGCGTGTCTGGGTATCTCAGCTGGCGACAGTCAGATGGGCCTGTCAACAGCATCTGTTGTCGCCTGCCTGCTTCTGTGCTAACTCTTCTAATGACTTAAAAAATTCTATCAATAAGATTTTACATTCTCTCCCCACATAGGGGTCTAAACTTTCACCAGAGGTATCTTCTTCTCATTACTCTCAATTACGTCTCTTTCCTTTCTAAGATTCGATGCTGACTCGAGCGTCGTAGGGCCGTTGCCGGGCCAAGTCTGGCCACACTAACTCTTGGTTGTTTTGCAGGATTCTGTTGAAGATCCTCTAAATCTTCCAAGATCTCTGTCACTGAATTAGTACTTTATCACAATTCTCGAACTGCGGCTGTTGCATTAAAGAAATCCCTAATGATTCAGAGTCACCAAGGCACTACAGGATCTTTGGTAATCCATCACTCTGATGAAGTAACATATCTAACAAAATGGTGCATCCACGAAGATGCCAGAAACCTACATGCAATTCTTTTCATATTTTTTAATAATGTATTTTAAATGTCATGGTTCATGCTTGAGTCTTCCTATTTACAAGTACACCGTCCATTTAAAGTCGGCCTCTCTCCCATTGCACGAAGAGAGAAGAAGATGCAGTACACCTTTAAGAAAAAGCTTTTGCGTGAACCAACCAAGAAACGTCACACACTGTAAAGATAAAAGACAAAATAACAGTAGTTTAAAGGAGAAAAAGAGCACATCAAAAAGATAAGCTAACTTCTTAAAGTCTATGATATATATTTAACAACAAAGTGATGGTCACCTAATTCTTTAGGTTCTTGCTACCTGATTTTTTTTTTTTCCCCTCCCTCTTTTATTTCTAGATTTAGATTCTATCTGTTGAACAGTAAATAATATAGAGGCATTGTGAATGTTGGTGATGATTCAGCTCAAGTCCTGTTTGACACGTCAAAGAGGTATTAGAGAGTAATTATACTAACAAAAAGTAATAAATTTTTTAACCAAGTGGGCAAGTCTAATTTGTGGATAAAAGCCAGGAAATTTGCTGCTAATCAACATTATTCTGAAATTTGTGAAACTGACTCAGAATTTGTAAGTCTTTCCCTGCAGAATTCACAAAATTTAGGGAATCTTAGAGTTCGAATCTTCATAATCTAAGATGCATTAGCTTCTCTTTACATGATGTTCGTATTGGAACTGAGAAAATCATAATTTAAAATTTTGGTAAATTACAAGAAACCTCTTTCATCTATACTTTCTTTTTGAATTAACCCCCTTATCAAAAAAATGAATAAATAACTACCTATCGTCAAGTAATTTGTTACATTTTAACATTCATGATGGTCATGTAATATCTTATTTATTATATTCTACATTTACTCTTTTCATATAGTTATAATAACTTTTTTTTAAAAAAAATCTCAACTAATAAAATTAGTTTTTGATAGTTCATGGGGGTTATTGCGTTTTTTTAGTTCAGGAGGTCAATTCAAAATTGAGATTATAAATTAAGAGGGTTTCTTGTAACTTACTCTTTAAAACTTTTATACTCACATTTGGCCCTAAGTTAGGATTCATCACTATGGGATTTCGCTGAAATGGTTTAACAAGGATGAACTTTATCTATGATCTATTAGTTTGAATAATTTTAAAAGTATAATATTCATGTAAAATCTTGTATGTCTTATATTATGATACATTTATTTTTCCATTTATCTTTTGTGGAATACTTTATGATTCAATTAACTTGTGTGAATAATAGCAGTTTTTTTTTTTTTTCTCCTCCCTCTTCTTCCTCCCCACCTTCATCTCTGCCGTTCTGTCGATCAGTTTTCTTCACCGACAGAGCGATATACTAGTCTAGTAAGCTCATCAGGGGACAAATCACCCTTGCTGCTCTTGTGACTGCAATTCAGTTATGGCCTTCTCTAGCTCATCAGCTCTACTGAACAAATTGCCCTCCGACTCTCGCTTCCACTATCAAAGTTCTGTTTTAGCGCGCCTCAAGAGCTTCGACACTGAGCAAGCCACCCCAACTCTCCCAGGGCTTCTCCACTCCTCCACAACCGCCCATGAGCCTTCAAGCTCCATCCAGAAATCGGAATGGCCGAGTCAAGAAAGAGGACAACCTAGATAAGGATATGAACAAGGGGCAATGGTCGGACGCGATGTGGGGAGATGGAAAACCTCCTGCAACGGGGAAGAGATCCATCCACCCACGACGCCGAGGCCAAGGCTCTATCCAGGCACTCCCACAACCTGGCAGTTCAAAGTTGGTTGTTGCACAAGTGAACGGTGTGCCAGTGAAGCCCAGGCCATGAAGGCTAGTTGACGAAAGGAATTTCCAAAACACACTCTAAACTGAAAATACTCATTAGTAATTTACAAATGAAATAAGACGATAACAGGGGACATGAAAACTTGGTCAGAGCCCCAAAACATACAATTATGATGATCAGTAAAAACACATCAGCAAAACATACAGCAGAAAAAGCATTCCTAGCAGCAAACATTTACAATTTCTTCAGCTTTCAAAAACAATACAGTTTACAATGCCCCCCTCCCCACTTGAACATACAAAAACACCCACATCCCCCATGAATTCTCTGCTCCAGTGTTCGATCCTAGACACATATTCAGTTAGCCAGATGCCAAAACATCATTTTGACAACTACATTGTCCTTCACAACATTCTAGAGATGCCCCTAGATTTTCTCTCTCTCGGTTGTTGATCCATGTTCCATGCCAAACTCAGCTGCTACAGCCCCTACAATAGGAGTTATTTCCCAGCTCTCCTTGCGACTGCCCCAGCTTGAGTTTGGTGGGAAGGTGCCACTGCGTTCTAACCCACCCACACTTTCAATTTGGCTTTGTATGTCATCGAATTCCTCCTCAGCGACCGCCTGCCGTTTCCCATCTATCTCTATATCCAGGCTTCCTTTTGCCAAGTCACGGCTCACGGCTCTTCCCAGCGAGATAGAAGAGAAGGGAGGCACCTCCTCTTTCACCTTAGCCCGGAAGTGATTCTGGGACTTTGGAATTCTCGAAAAGAATACTTCCTTGATGTTCAGGAAGCAGCCACGGTTGTAAGGATTCTTCAACCTTCCATCATAACGATATCTGAAGTTCTCATACGTTGTCTGCAAGCAGAAAATGGAGTAACAATGTATGATGTCTCATTGTTGTCTACTGACCCAAAATGGGGGATGGAAGAGAGAGAGAGAGAGAGAGAGAGAGAGAGAGAGACCTGGTTGGTGCAGACTAGGTAAGTATGAAAGGCTGTTAATCCACCAACAAACCAAACAGCTATAAATGTATATACAATCAGAACTGCAGAAACCGGCGATTTCACAATGGCCCTCCATAAGTTACAGTGATGCGCTCCCATGATCTTTACAAGGTTAACCCAGCAAAAGACAAAGACATATAGGCACAGCAGAGTGGTGGAGGACACAAACATATAAAAGAAGCGATAATTCCTCTGCATAATAAAGATTTTAACAGAAAATTAATTAACCATCCTAGAAATATGTTCCATATCAAGTCTTTTCAATCCCCATAGCTAATGTAGTAATGTGACAATCTTAAATTACATGCATGTATCAAACGAGAATGGGGCATTTTCAAACTACAAGTTATGAAATATCCTGAATGAAATTTTAGGAGGCAGCATGACGATTTGGTCCAGAAAACTACATAATTAACAAATGTTTTTTCCTGGTGAATGATTTCCTAATAAAACCGAGTGCCGTAAAGACAACTATATGCTTCCAGATAGGCTTTTAAAGTCCTTAAGAACCATATCACAACATGATAAGTTCCACTTAAGAACGTAACTTATAACTCCAGAAAAAAACAGTAGAAGAATGGCTATGTGACGGGAGTATGATGACAGATGGTCAACCACACACAAATATTCAATGAGTTGGTACAACGCTCTGCTCGAGGCTACAGTGAAGCAAGATAGGCCATAAAACTTGAAAGGGAGTCTTGGTGAAGCAAAACACCAGTCAACACTGGTCTTACTGAATGCGGTTTGAGCGCATGAAACCAAGAAGCATCCTCTAACACCTATAACAGGAAAGATTCTTAAAAAGGTGGAAGGATGGAATCCTCTACGGAATATATTTAAAGAACATGCTGTAATTTTTCAGCATGTTGTGTACTATGATTGATTCTCTAGCTCATTGATATCCCACATTAGCACAAACAAAATAGTTTGAGTACACATAATCACTTGAATGATGCTGCTTGTTAAGATTCCTTGACAAATCCATCAAATCCATCAGCTTAAGCTTTCACCAAAACTACCATCATGAACTTTCCTTGATTTCCTACTAAACTACCATGGACTTTGAAATTCACAAAAGACTACCATGAAGTTTTTCAGAAATGTTTAGTAAACTACCATCTGTTACCATACACGTCATGTGACATACACGTGATAATTTATAGACGAATTTGCCTTAACATGTTACGTACTTTACAAATAATCCCTATATAAAAGTTGGTAGTTTCGTATAGTTAAGTCTATACGTACTACAATAAAAGCACCGATAGCCTAAGATTTTTGTCCAGAGTGAATCTCGACCCCCTGATTAGAAACTTAACTTTAAGGAAGGTACCAAATTAGGTAACTAATGATATATGACCTTCATATGGAAATAACTTCTATCTCAAAATTCACCAGAGAAATAACTCGAATGTTTAAATATTTTATTAGTCTCAAGTCAAAGTAACTCAATTGTCACTAAAAGTAAAATTGTATTATTTAAATTTACGAAACATTTCATTATTTTTTATTTTCAATGAGCTTTTAATGGTTTTATGGTGATTACACATAGAAATCATACTTCTAATAGGAGCAGTGTAGTAGTCAAAATTTGACCACTGTCAGGATCGTGACATGTGTCCAGTGACAAGAACGAACCAGTCCTGAAGTCTCCACCTGAAGTCTCCGCCACCTCCTATCCGGAGGCATCATTCATCCACAATTCTGAGACCATACCGTCTCCCAAAGGCGCTCCAACTCCAATCCAAGAGTCCCGCCACATGATAGCAATTCCCTCTATCTCAGAAACAGATTGGGATAAACCTGCAAATCGCAAAGGCGGTCGTATACCCTTATCTCCCCACTCGATCAGAACTATGCAACAATATTACAACCCAGCAAGCAGTTGAAGATAGCAGCATATCACCCTTCCAGCGCGTTAATTCGAACAATTGGATACATTTCGGCGATTACAAGGATCAAAACAGATTCAAACCGATCAGTTGAAGATTTGCATCAATCCAAATCCACTCTACCGTCTCTGTCAGGTATAAATACACCTCCTTCTCCAATGAGAAAGGAGATCGCTCTTTTAATCCTCAGAGAACATACCGCACACACCCTATCACACCACGCTAGCAATTTTTCTCTGCTACTCCACCACAATACACTGGCAGTTTCCCTCTGTCGATCCTCCTCTTTACCAACTGTTGATTTTCACGCCCGAGAGTCTTAGATTTGCACCGCGCTGGTGCTCCTAACATGAAAGGCGTCTTCCTTCTCTCTGTGCTCTGACAGGTTCAATCGGGAACATCCAGTTGTTTGTGAAGGAGTTTTATCCACTACATGCAGACTTTCTAAATTTATGTTTGTTGATTTTGTTCATCACCAATCATGTTTAAGCTTTATATTCTTCTTGTAATAGATGCAAGACTATAATTAAGCATTTTAGTGAAAATTAACATGCGATTGAACCTATTATATAATTCTATATGAGAAACTTTTACATAAATAAATAAAATTGATATTATTCTTATTTTGAAGGCCATATTTATACCATCCATCATTTGACTTTTGTAAGAAAGTTAATGTTAACTAAAAGAATGTTAAATTAATTTACTACTTGTTAATTCTTTTTATATTCTTAATATTCATGTTTTTGTTTCAGTTGATTGCGCCATATTTTCAATATTATTTGCCTTCCTAGAGTTATGGATACTGATTTGTTTCGTTATGACAATGATTTGCATAAGTTCTTGATTGCATTAGGTATGAGATACAATCATAATTTGTAAGCATGAAATATATGAGTCTCCTAACATAGATAATTTTACTAATATAAATATTAATAAAATACTAAAAGATTTATTATTGCTTAGAAAGTTTGAGACTGACCCAAAGGCTTAAAAAAGGTTTGTTATAAAAGATATATCACATTTTACTAGAAAAATAATTATGTTTTACAAAATACTTAATTTGATTTTTCACCACATGCACTTTGGTGCAAGTCTTTAGCTATAGTATTATAAAGACACTTTTTTAATGCTCTTATTGCCTTCTATCCAGAAGAAGTGTCAGCCATCCATTTTATTCATTGCAAAGTGAACCCCAGCTGCAGATTCCATTAAGTTAACTACAACTGTTTTAAATCTAATCTTATCTAAATCCTAGGATCTGGGTGTCTCTCTTCTATTTCATAGCACCCGTGCTTCGAATGCCCCCTCTCAGAACCCAAACCCAAATTCCCTCTGCCCACCAATGTAGAGGTCAAACTATCCCTTACTGACTACCTTTACCCACTCGCTCACCTACCCTCTCACTACCAGACTTTGCCTCCAAATCCTCCTTCACCCCACTTCCCAGATCCCTCCTCGATGACTCCACCCATGCTTCTCAATTGTCAAATGATTCCTTTCACACACCCTTCTGTTACTCGCCTCATTCATCACATAGAAGGAATAAGCTTCAAAAAAGATACTGGTTGAAAGCATTGAGGTTGAGGTGGTTCCCTGGATTCTTGGGAATTTCTCATGGAGGTGGGTCATAGAGATGGAATGGATGGGAGAGTTTTAGAAAATATGTATGGTGGATAAACTCTGTTAGATGAGTTTAGCATTGGCTTTGGGAAGAAGTGTAATACTGTAAAGCCGTAATTTAGGATAATATCAACCTTTTTTTTTTCCTTTTTTGATGGTAATGACTGAAATACAATTATACATATAGGCCTCAATCTTGGCCAACTTTTAGGCGTAGTCATTTACAGTAATATAACTGCCAAAGTCTATCAAATGGAAGTGCAACCGGAGTCTTTCTAATAATTGACATTCGGTGTCAATCTAGATATAGAGATCTAGTTGTGTGAATATACATTTGTTTCTTACTTTCCACCATTGCCAGAAGAGATAACTGACTGTCAATTGTTTTAAGTTGCTTCAAAAGGGGTAATTTATTGTTAGTGCTTAGAATATGGCTCAGGTCTTGAAAGATAATTTCAACCTTCTTCATTATCAAATAAAGGGAAGCTGTGCTTTCACTGATATATATTGCAATATGGGGATACGGATACGACAATACATGTGTCTGGATATGGTAGAATTTGAAAATCCAAGATACAAGTATGCTGTAGATCAGAAATTAATAAAGTTATACGTGCATTTCAGTTAACGTTAATTCTGAGTAACAAAACATTGTATGGTAAAATACTTAAAAGAATATTATCACTCAAGTAATACAAAATTTTCCCAAGTTATATAGATAAATAGTTATGAGCACGTTAGTTCTTTATTAAGAAGGCTGAACAAATTATATAAATGTGCCTAATAATCATATATAGCTATGAATTTATCATTTTTGCATTAGAATTTTCACTTTTTAGTCTTAGACGAATCTCTAGTACGTTTTTTGTAACATATGGGATACATTATGGAGCATATGGTTAGTATCTATCAAGAATACTACTATCCAGATATCAGACATGCATAGGATATAGGTGTCTCCTAATTAAAATATCACCTAGAAGCACTGTTTTAAATATCGGCTGATATACCAGCATATCAGCCGAGATACCGATATTTTATCCAAAACGATACAATAAGTGCAAAGATTTACCGGATATCGTTTTGGACCGATATGGATCGATATATCGTCACGTGGCCGATATATCGGCCGATATCCGAGATGAAATATTTGATATATCGGCCAATATAGTTACTTATTTAGATAATTATTATTATTTTTTACTTGAGAGATCGTTTTATTTTATTCTATATTTATTGTGGTATTTCAATGATGTTTTTATATGATATTTGGATAATAACTTATTTCTTTAATAATATCTTATATGTATTGACTATTGATTTATCAATGGGTATTTAGTACCATATCGCGATATATCACCCGGTATTCGGTATCCGGTATATAATTTTGCCGACCAGTATATCGTCGATATCTGATATTTAAAGTACTGTCTAGAAGTGAAGTGCTCGGTACAATATGAATAACTAGTTTAATAGTACTGTACTCCAACAAAAAAAAGATAGTACTATACTATTAATATGAATCGTCAAATTTAATAAAGAACTAGAAAGGTTAACACATACTTTCATGCAAATAATGATTATATAGTAAGGTGTACAAAAAAGTAACTATTATGAACAATATGGCTATGCTCTGAGGTTGAATGAAATTGTTCGCTAGAAATCAAAAAACAAACCTGAGCCTAGACCCAAAAATTCAATATATTTTAGTTTTCAAGTCATCCAGTTTGATTTCATTTCTCATAAAATAATAATGATGATGATGATAATAAATAATAATTGTTGACAAAAGACCAAACGGATTGATAAAATTTTAGTAAATATAAATATATAAATGTACATGTCAATAAACATAAGATGATGCTTAACAACCTTTTAGTTCGTCCCATCTCCCAGACCACGTGTTTGGCCACCACTATGGTTGTCCAACCTCCCAACCCCCAAATGTAGTTCGTTTTGATATGCATACCACAAACGCATTTGAATAAAAAATTATATATTTTGAAGCTTCTAAATCATCCAATAACAGGGCATTTTGTTCCATATTAAATAGTGATTTATTTTGCAACCATTGGATGGATGGGTTAGTGGTCTTCAAAACACATAATCATTTGTCCACATATGTTTCATGTGGTTTAGTAGGTGGGGACAAACTAAAAGCATGTTCCCAGGAAACTATAGAGCTTCAACCATAAACATATATAAATAAGCAAAATACATTATAGATTATTTTGGATATAATAGGTCATAGCCAAGTCCAAGCTGGGGTTCAACCCCAAATCTCTTTCTCATGCAAAGAAACTTTACCATTATGTTACACTGACACCTTCATAATTATGTTATAGCTTAATGCCACATACATGAACTACATTTTAACAATTAATAAAAGCAAAGGCCACTAAATTATATGGTACAGATCTGGATTGAGTTTGAAGTTATTCAGTCAGGTTTCAATTTTTTACTGCTTGAGTTGCAGTTATTAACTTTTGTGAGAATATATCATAGGCGATCTTTTCAAGCTAAAATATTTTGTATTGCATTATTGAATATTGCAATAAAAAACTATTTTTCATACTAAATGAAGATATTCAATTGCCATTGTTCTACTTAATAGCTAACCATTAAAGAATTTCAATTAAAGAAGAGTTGATGTGCTTCTAATCTAGGCTAATTCTATAGTATATAAGCATATATTAAAAGTATCTCAATTCGATTTCATCCATGTGCACTTGGAGCATGTGTCATGTATATATAATATGTATATAATTATATAACATAATATAATAGGCTTTTCCCCAATTGAATCGAGGATCGAATTGATTATAGAACATGAGTTTCTTTAGTCGATTTATTATTGAAAATAGAAAAAAAATTTATCTGGTTGAATAGATTGACCTTGAAACAACAATGATTATTACTATTGCTATAAAACAAGCTTGTATTTTATCTTTATTACCTTTTCTTCATAATGAAAAATAGTTTGAAAGAACAGAGTAAGTCCCTAGAACTACTATTGGTCCTAGACCAGAAATAAATAGATGTACTCTTCTATTAATTCAAAACTCTAATAGGAACTCAAGCTCTAATTGACTTGGCTACTTCACAAAGGATTCGGAGCCGAATCTTTCCCATTAAAATCTAGTGTTGCATCAAATGAAAAATTGACTCCATTAAAGTTGTTCTATATCATTTAAAGTGTCTAAAAACCAAAAATCAAGAATTTTAAAGGTTTTTTGCTCACGCATCAACTAGGCAACAAACACATACGAAAGGTAGTGTGTTGCTTAGATCTATAATTATGGACATGCAAATTCTTGATCACTATTTAAGCATGATCTATATACTTAAAAACCATTATGCACCAGTTTTTGTTAGATCTTAAACATTTAAAACCATTAAACTAAATAACTTGCTTTCTAGATCATCCATTTTGTGCTCACTTGATTATAAGCAAAGAAACTTAAAAAGACTCGACTTTTTGTTTTTAGACACTTTATATGAAATATATCAATTTTAACCGAGTGGGTAGTCTGTGAATAGTTGTTTGAATTGCCAAACATGGAATTCTAATGGGAAGGGGACAGCTTCTAACCCTCCAAAAAGTAGCCAAGTCTATCTCAATATAATATAATATAAGCGAGTTATTGGTGTCATATAACATAGAAGGAAATTTTCACGGTGGAGCTGAAAAGTCAACTCAGCTAATTAGATGATCAGATCATTCATGTTGATCTCCATGTCCGTGAACCTAATTATGCAAAGATTATGTGATCCCCTCTTGAGGAGGAAAAAGTTCTATTGTTAAGAGACTCTGAGATATCAAACAACCCAATTTAAGAGCAAACAATAGAAGCATTGCATGGTCTTTGATGTGCATAAATTTTGGGCATGAACCTCTGAATGGTGTCCATCATCCAATTAAGGGTCAAGAGTTGACTTTTTGATTGTCGTAGGACATACTCTTTAATCTTATTATATAAATGTATATATAATTTTATATGTTCTCCCTAGTCGCTTTCTCTCTCTGACCATTTTTCTCTGTTACCTTTCCCGCTGTCACCTCTTTCTTTCTTTACCCATTACTCTAACTTCTTTGAAAACCATTTTCTCACTAACCTACCTTCTTTCTCAATATTTTTTTCTCTAACCCACTCTCTTTATCCCACTCTCTCTTTATCTCTCTCACTACCCACTTTTCTCTAGCATTTGTAGTCGATTCTCTAGCCTTTTAACGCTACCCCTCTCTCACCTACTTTTCTCTTTTACCATCTTTCTATCTGTTCCCATCCCAACCTCTTCCCTCTCTACCCACTTTCTCTAACCAATTTCTCATGGTTTCAAATATCAGTATATTCTGATATATAATAGCAACATCATATCAAATTTTGAGGAAACCTAATACTATATTGACCCTATAATATCGTCCAATGTCATGGCCAATACCCGATGTTGACACTATATATGACCCATTTTGATACTAAAAACCTTTAGCCTATACCAATGCAAATACCGAAATTTTAAACCATTCTCCTTGCCTTTTTATCCAGTATCTCTTTCTAACCTCTTTCTCCTTGCCAACTTTTTCTCTAAACCCTCAAAAATCAACTCTCTAACCTACTTGTCATCTCTACCTTTTCCTATCTCCAACATCATTTCTCGTGCTAGCCTCTTTCTCTCTCTAACATGCTTTATCTCTCTACCCACTTTCTATGCCTAGACCACTTTATCTTTGTGGCCTCTTTGTCTCCGCCTATGTAGCACGGACACGGACACGGACATGCGATATAGCAAAATCCAAAAAAAAAGTTACGGGGACACAGCAAGCAATATTTTATTAATATTATATATAGATAAATTTTCTCTTCATGTTTCTAATTTTCTGATTTTATTTCATACTTCCAAAGAGGTGCATTGTTTTTAGCTTTTTTCAACGGTACTTTCTAAAGTAGACATTTCTATACGACTCTACTTATGTGATTAGAATAATGAATAATCAACTTGTCAAAATAATAATCAAACATGAATAATTAGTTTTATTAAAGGTAAAATGTAAAACAAAATAAAATCTAAATAATTTACATCGTATCTTCTATAAAGTAACAAACAAAATTAAAACTTAAAAATAATCTAACTAATACATCATCTAGTTCATGATGTGTGTAAATTCTACTAACATATTTGCTTATGTCAGAATGATTTTTTCATGTTTATTTAAGCGAAATGTGACTTTTAAATATCTAATACATGATTTAAATTTTATTTAATGCCAATACAGCGTTAGACACGGTGTCAACACGTGATTTTATGGTTGTTTAAAATCCGACATAACATCGGAGTGTCCGATACGTGTCGGGCAAGTGTCGATGTCTATGGACACGGACACGGCACCCACTTTGAAGTGTTCATGCTTCATAGGTCTCAATTTTCTCTCTAGTATCTCTCTTTCTCTAACTTCTCCCTAACATATTTTTTTTTCTCTTTAACCAACTTTCTCTTAGTCCTCTTCATCTTTTTACCAACTTTCTCTCTCTAACTAATCTCTCTAAAGTATTTTGAACATTCTGAGCTAACATTAATGGTACTTTTATGAAAATTAAAAAAAAGGATTTACCATCCGTTATTAATCTTGTAAGAGAGTTTTAAAATTTAGAAAGTTAATGGTAGCTTACTATAATTTTCAAAGCCCATGGTAGTTTAGTGGGAAAATGGAAAAAGTTCATGCAGTTCTGTGTAATTTAGCCTTTTAATCAGACCACCAGGTCTAGATTTCATGTCAAACCTGGTAATTCATCATTTATTTAAAGTACATTTATCTACCATCCCCCCAACAACAAATAACAACAACAACAACAATTACAATTCTGCAATTCACCTTTGAACTGTGCCTTTTCCTGTGGCCAGACGGCTCACATGAAGAATGCAAGAAGGATTGATGTACCCTTTAAACACAATCACTCAACTTAAGCTTTTTGCAAGGTGGTCAGCTGATACTACTAAAAGAATTTAAGGTAGCCAACGGCTCTAGCAGAAACTTTGACCTTTTGACAGTCCTATGCATTCATTGTCACGAAACTTAATTTCTCACAATAGTAACGGATGAAACAGCACAATGAGGTGAAATTAGAGCATACCTTTCCAATGCACTGCCCTACCCAAGGGCAATGATGATCAAACCTCTCCACACAGTTATTGCAGATAGAACAATGTGAACAACGTGGAGGGCGATATAGCATGCATGTGTTGCAATACTTCACCTTGACTACAACGCCATTCACAACAACATCTTTAAGTGGTGGTAAACTTGATGCACCACCCGGAACTCCTGTCCAGTCTGAAGATAAGTTGGCTGTGTTACCATCATATTCTGGATCTGGAGGGCGTGTATTACGAGGGATTATGCCTGGGTCTCTGCTAGATGTAATAAAGAGAACAATAATAATCTGTAATTAAGACATTCAAAGTTTCAGTTAGTGGGAATAGTAAATGGAAGTAAGAAATAGGTACATATTGCATATTTGAATTTTGAGGAATGGTAAGCCAGTAGCCTTTTGAGATTTTAAACTCTATTAATGTATTGCTACCTCTTTAAGAAAATATTTGAGGCCCCTATAGGCTAGCCTCTAGTAGATTTTTGATGTTTAAAATGATGTTACTGTCCAGTGTGCATTCCAGCTTCCTACAGCACAACCACCTCAACAAGATTTCACTAGAAACCCGAGGACATGATTTCAAGACGGAAAAATTCATAAGATTTAATCAGCTCCATGATGCTTCATAGTGAGACTTGGTCATACAATTGGTCTGAGTTTCTCAATCAAGACGAAAATTGCTGCCTCTTCGGGGGAACCTTTCTCCTTTTTGTCCCCCCCATTCGTTCCATGTGCAGAGCAATAACATTCTCGACACCCTTCTTTGACACTAAATCTTACTGAGTAGCACTATCCGTGGAAACTTGAACCATAACTACTCTTATTTGATTCTTCACTATGGAGAAGAACTGGTCTCAGACTCTAAATGACGCTAATGCCAACACTGATTCCTCCAGGTTTATTCCTGAATCTTCTCGGAATCTTGAAATTTCTATTCTTTGATTGTTTCCTTATTTTGAAAAGATGGTTTGTTTTATCAAAATCCCAATATTATTACCCCACCTTCTCCTCATTTAAACAAAAGAAGACACAGATTTTTTTTTTTTTTTTTTTTTTTTTTGGTTTGGTTTGGGGTTGTTTTGGGGGGGGGGGGGGGGGGGGGGGGGGGGGGGGATGCAATAAAAAGGTGCAATGAACTAAAAGGCTCAAATATTAGGTATTTATTATAGAAAGAGGATTAGCTGATTAGGCTTGGGTGCTCCCTATAGCTTTATGAAGCATGTAAAACTGATAACAGACATTGAATTGTAAATTTAAACCATTTTTCATGGTTTACAAGCCTTGAAATGCATGTAGAGTGAAAAAATGGTTTGAGAATGCTTTCAACTCCATTTGAATATCTCATGGTCACACTAAAGCACGGTACTTAAAGTTGTTTCCTTTGAAAGCTTTATATGGAAAATGGAGAAACTTTTAATATTATGGACTTTTCAATCTTACGCATTCTAAATGTTCTAGGTCAAGATCAACAAAGCGGATTTTAAACTTAGATGTCCCAACACTGAATATGCTGGAAAGGTTTCAAATTTTGGAAAATATTTACAGAAGAACCTAAGGTAATCTATATTGATACGTTCTAAACTCCGCGGGGTCTTGTAATGGGATCTGCAAGGCCGAGCGTCAGCTTGGGCCAGATTACTCTAGCGATCTAAAATATATTTATTTATTCAATTTCTAATTGAGTTAAAGGAAATACTAAATATTAAATTTATAAAATGATTGCACATATGTTGCATATTTTATATCACATTCTCATATTTAAATATAATAAAAACTCATAATTAATAGAGAAGGAGAAGAAAAAGGCTAAAAATATCCTAAATAATTCAGATATTTAAGAATTTTTTTTTCTATCCCAAAAAATCAACAAAGATATTTCTAAATCCAAAGATCCAGTGACAATTCTATCAAGATAGTACAAGGCAACTGAAAGATAGAAGTCTGTAGCAGAAAGCGCTTGATCCGTGATGCCAGGATTGTCGCAGATCCGCGACAAAAGCCGCAGCAATACTTGACCCATTGGATCATCGTTTGATCGTAAGGCTGAGGTTAATTCAGGGCACTGGGTTTCTCCTATAAATACCCCACCAGAGGTAGAGTAATGGAAAAAAAAAGCATATATTAGGGTTATCCCTATAGTTTTAGTTTAGAATTTTTTTTTCCTTTTTCTTTTTTTTAATGAAATTTTTTGTTTATTTATAGATATAGCTCAGGTTAGATAGAGATTCATGAGAAAAAGAGAGATTTGTATTGAGAGTGAAAATTTATGCAAGCTTCCTCCTTTCTCTTCATCATTTCTTAATTTAATCGATCTTTTTTCAAGCTTTTCTTTGTTATCATGTGCTAAATTCTATATAATTTTTCAAGCTTTTTCAAGCTTTTCAAGCAGCTAGTTTTTCAATAGCTAAATTACTACTAATCCATTAACCTGCTTATTCTTGTTTGATTTGTAATCTACATGAATCTAATAGCCTCAAATAGGCCTTGCTCTTGTAAAACCATGATGGCTCATTATAATGGATTCTAACTCTAAAGTCTATACCATTTCATGCTTATTCTATATAATTTGATGATGTAATATAGATATAATGGAATGTAAATCAGATCTTATGGGCAATGCTGTGAAAGCCTTCCAATCAAGCCTAGTAGTTGTCAAGAATCCAATGTGAGACAATTATCAAAAGTTAAGTATGGTTAGTGAGAGAAATTAGTAAGAAAATTAGTCATGAGTTTCTTTCTTTTTTATCTTTTTAAAAATCAAAGTCCCAATCACCACGTTTTCTTCTTCTACTTCTGTTTTTTTTTATTTTCTTTTTCCCTTTGAAACAAAGAAGTCTTTAATTAGTTTAGTGAAATACCGAAAAGCTTCCATCACATCCCTCATCGTGGATTCGACCCACATAGCCACTTTGCTATAGTGATAGTATTGAGGAACAAAGCACCATTCTTATATTCTTATTTCAAAACTCTATTTTCTGTGCTCGGTTTTTCCTCGAACATAAAATCAAGAATATTTGGCAATAAGTGAGAATTTAAATTATCATTCAAAAAAGAGGAGAATTTAAACCCTCTTATATTTAATGAGGATCCTAAAGAGTAATACAAAAAAAAGAAAATATTGATGTATGCATATTAATATATACATATATAAAATTATGTATTTAAGGAAAAGGTATGTTACACACACACAAAACAAATGATAGATAATTAGAATTATATGCTAATTAAGTAGGGATTAAAATTTAACCATGAGGTGACAAGGTAGTGTGAATACTTGATGCCTAGAGGGATGTGTATCTTTATGAGAAGTAAGGAGGAATTTAGAAGGAACACCTCCCTAATTAGATGTTAAGAACTTAGGCTGCATGAGAGACTATTTAAACACTCCTCTCTTCTCTTTTACAATTTTCCCTCTTACAATTTCTTCATACAAACCTTTTGTGTCCCCTTTTTTTTGCATAAAGATCAAGAAGTAATAGTGAACATGGAAAGTTAAAACAAGTTCTTCCATTAATCTTTTCTTCTCTTCTCCCTTCATCTAGTTGTTCCTTCCATCAAGTTCATATTTTCAATTGTTGGTGCATATATTAGAATCAAAGAAGAAGTGAAAAAGGATGAGATTATATTAACAATAAGGGTTTGTTGGAGTTTGTAAAGGTAATTCAACTCAAAACCACATCTTTCCTTTTTATATATAGCTAGCACATTAAGGAAAGAAATGATATTAAGTTTGGTTTATTGTGGAGTAATAATGTCAGAAATATTAAAATTAATGGATTGGAATCAGAGGTTACTAAAATTAATGATGAGGTAAATTAGTGGTGTATAGGATTGTACAAAGTTCTGCATGACTGAAATGTTTTTCTTGCTAGTTAGGGCAGTAAAACTAAAGTAAAAGTTATCATGTTATACACAGTTGGAAAGCTAAAGAAATCTACTTTTTAATGAATCTGATCATGCTCTAATCCAATGTCAGTAAAACAAGTTATAGACGAATGATTACAGACTGGTGAAAAGATTGAAAAAATTAGGAAGACTTATACATATTCGATTAAAAGGAAAATGTAAGCAAAGAAAAATGATTTTTAAAGTTCTATATAGTCTACCATATAAGTGGAATCTATAATCATGTCCCTAAACCATGTAGAATCTCAAAAAGAAGGGGAGCTGATCAAGTGAAAGGAACTTGCTATCAAAGGTATCTTTAGTGTCGATTTTGTTCAATTCCTTTGTCGTAAAATAAAGTGACTACCTACGTGGCTATACTTACAAATATATACAAATATATGTGTAATGAACCAAATCTAATAATCACCTTTGTGGTTACGGTGGAACATTTATTTTCTGTTTACTTACTGCCAAATACAACTAGACATAGATTTGCCCTTTATAAATGTGCATGTCATGTGTGTTTGTTAATTCCTTCTCATATGGACAATAGCATCCCAAGCATAATAGCATTCAATGAAATGTTTCACTTCTCGTGTTAGTTGATTTTATTTATTTATATAGATCGTTTATATTTAATGTTTGAAGCATACATGTTATAATATCTACCTTTTGTGGTAATGAGATTAATTATCATTTGATACTTCTTACTAGGCAATTAGCTCACCACCTGTGTGGCAGCAATTATATTGCAAGAGCCGAAAAAAGAAAGTGTATTATCGAAGGTTAGGTTTGTAGCACGGCTTCAAGATAGGAACCGTTCACTTTTGGTGTTCATTATGTGAGAAATCTGGTATGAAATATGTTGTAGTCACCTAAAAATACTCTTTGACCATGGTTTGTAATATATATCTTGTGACTTGAAGTTATGCATGAGAATTGCCTTTAGTTGGATAACAAGGCTAGCTATGTTTGCAGACGGTATCTCATTGTTCTAATTGTGAAATCTGTAATTAGTATAATTGGAAAAGTTTCTAGACCATTGATATGATTTTCCTTATTATATTAATGTAGAAATGATTGCTATTGTTATGAAGTCAAGGGCCTCATTAGAATCCTTTCCTCTATCACTACACCAGAGGTTACAACTAAATTATTAGGGTGAGAACTCAGTGATCCCCTATATATTATTCTTAACGCTTAAATTTTTGGGCTATTACAACCCACTCTGACACTCAAGTTAGTCACTACTTAAAGAGAAGTAACTAGAAATGACAGTGTAAGGAATGAGTCTCCTACCCTTGGGAGGTCTATAGGATCACCTATTTATAGGCATTGGATCACCTGTGTTGTTATCTTGTTGGAGAGTGTGAGCTAGGACACGGTGGTCAAATCCTGTTTGGTATTTGATGGTCAAGTATGCACATTTATTTGAGCACTGCTGCTCGAGAGCTTATGGTATATACTCATCATCTCTCTCTCGTAACTCTTAATCTAAGCAACATAGAAACCAAGGTATGAGATTTTGGCCGATTCATTTCACTTTTGACAGTTTTGTCTCAATTTTAGTTGAGGAATAGTCCAGAATCGACATATAGTTTCAATTTTGCCAAGTTTCGGATGATAAGCATTTAGTATGTTTGAGTAAGTTGTAGATATTTTCAATAAGTTTAGGATAAAACATAAAAAAGCCACAAAAAATGTTCAAAAACGAAAAGAAAAATAGGGAAAATATAATATTCCTAGTCCTTTCAACTTCTATAACCACCCTTAGCCTGTATATCCTAATTTTTCATAATTATGTCATAGTTAAATATTTTTAATTTAATTCTATTATAATCTAAATTTTACTTTGAATTGATTTTCATACTAATTAGAACTTTTAATTGATAAATTTTCATATTAATTTAGATTCACTTATGTTTAACTTTGTTGTGAACTTGTTATGTATCAGAAGTTCCACTTTTCTTGATTTTTACTGTCATTTAGCTTTTATTAGCTTATATGTTCATATTATGTGCTTTCTGCACGTTGTAAATGCAAAGTATCAAAGATAGTTACATGTTTATATAATTGATACCAAAACTGAAAATTGAAATGAAACTCACCAAAACTAACAAAATTCTCAAAACCTTTAATAAAGGGCCTAAAACCGACGCTGACTTCTTGAATCTTAATGAGTTCACAATAAACAAAGTATTACTTCTATCCAAGCAACATAAAACAAAAAATAACAAAGCCTGAATCCATGTTTTCTTAGGTCTTCCTCTCCTCTCTAGTCACCCCATTAACTACCATCCAATCCCTCCTCTTAAGTCTTAAGCGTGCTCATTGCTCGCTATTGCATATGTTAAAACTATCTCGAATAGTTCTCTCTCATCTTATTTAATTGAAGCTATCTCTAACTAATGAATTAATTTTGTAAAATTATCACGAACTTTCACTTGATTTCAAAAAACTATCAAAATACAATAAAGTATCATGAATTGTGGGTTTTCATGGTAGTTTTATAAAAATTGTTGGGTTTTTATCAAAGTTCTCAAAAATTATTACATTTATGAAAGCTTTTGGCAGTTTTTTGAAATTGGGTGAAAGTTCTTAGCAGTTTTATGAAATTTAGACCCAAATTAACTTATGGAAATCAATTATTTTCATGTGTTTTGGAACATTGCCACTCAAATCATCTCAATATTCGCATTTCAGCTAAACTCATTCCTTTAACATGTTTCCTAATTGACAACCCCTTGCATAAACTAGCTTGTCATATAGTTGTCTTATAAAATTTTCCCTTCAATTTATCATAAAGTCACGCTCCTAATGCGTCAATCATCTTGCTATGATCCTATCAACAACACCTCCCTCAATCCCGCTACCACGATGAACAAGTGATCCTAAGGAATGAGAATCCAAGAAACATATAATGATATGATTGATAAAATCACACATTTTGTCACAACGAATGTTTCACCCAAGTAGTGAAGATGCGACCAAAATAGAATGATTTGCTAAAGTCACATATCATACCCATCTATTTATAAGAGTAACTCTTTACCCAAGCAACAGAGAATCATAAGACTAAATTGTACATTACATGCATATAGTATTATAATAGAAAAATATTAAAATTTATCAGTAAGTTTTAGCTTGTTCAGAAGTAAGGATAATCCAAATGTTTTGTAATGCACTTCCTCCTGATGCTTCAGTAGATATAGCTTAATCTATCTAGTTTCAATAAAAGCAAAGTTGCAATTAAGGGAAGATGTGAACTGGTCCACTATTTTCCTTCAACTTCTTATTAACAAACCCAACACCCTTTCCCCGCAGCCTCGCCAGGGAAACCTCTGCTGAAACTAAATATGTTAGGAATTCAAGATTATCTTTAAGCCATTTGATTGGAAACATTAAAACACTTGACATAGAAGTTAATAATTTTAACACAAAGAATCTCCTATTTTCAGTAAAATATTCTACCCCATTGTTGTCTCTAAAAAAGAAAACTCCTACAAAAATTAGGTTTGTTGCATATGTGTCAAAGGGATAAATAAAATTGATCTTCAAATGGTTAAGCAGATGACAATTTTTTTCTTCACGCAAACAGTAAAATAGGATATCTCTAGAAACAATTATAGGGCGTTGTTTTGCTGAAAGAAGAACAAGAAAACCTAGAGGTGATAAATTGAATTTGCACGTGAGAAATAGAAACACAGTAAGGCTGCTATCTTCATGCAGACATGAGTTAAAAAGTAAATAGCCATATCTACCAAATGTTATTCCTTGGCCATGAGCCTTTATACACAGTAATACCACAGAGAAATCTATTATCAGCCGAATCTGCTATAGGCAAGTCAATGTAACAGTAATATTCCTGCCTTAAAAACTTCTGAAAAAAATCGAGCCATTATATAAGACTTGCAAGGTCAATCTAGGATGCTACATAAAACAAAATGCCTATAAGGTTAAGCAGATCTGATATCGCTAGGACCAATACTTCTTTTTCAGTATCTAAAAGCAGTTCCAAACCACAGATGTATGATAAAGAGTTGTTATGATGGCCAAAGCTTTAGTTAAAATAAACATGCCATCGACAGAATGTGATAATGTAACACATGAAGCAGTAAAAGAAGTAAAGCAGTTAAAAAAAGAGAAAAGAAGCTCACATATGCTGCAAAGACAACGGCAATAGTTATTATGAGATTCCCAAGATCGTTCTTGAAGTCATTAACCAACTTCTGTGAAACGAACACTGCAAACAGGAGTACTGGAATTACAATTAGAAATATTGTAATTATCATTGACCTGACATCAGGACCAAATATAAGCCTCCCCCCAAGGAAAAACCTCTGCAAGATATACAGAGAGAATTAATTGACTTCAAGTTGAGTGCCAGAAAATGGCTATAAAAACACATACAACTCGATCATAGGCCAACCGGAAAGAACATAGAAAAACATTAGTCACAACAAAAACAAAATATTTCAAACCAAGTATAGGTATTTTATACAATATTACAGTTGAACAGAAGCAAAAGGGTTGAGATAGAAACTAAAAGTGGATTGTAGCTTTTAAAGCTATAGAGTATACCAATAACTGCTCGAGATTGTAGCTAAATGAATGATAAGATCATATTTGTCTTTCTTATAGGGACTTGTTGGTTCTTTTAACTCCAATAGTTTTGACATGAGAAAGGATGAGATTTGCGTCAAGTGGTGAGGAAAACCTAAAAGATATCATTATTAATAGTTGCAGAGGGAAAATGAATTGATGTTTATAATTTAAACCCTTACAATCTTACAGTTCCAAATAATATCTATAAACTAAAAACATATTTATGCAGAATCTTATGCATATCAAACCTTCTTTAACCACTAATGAAGAGATTCGAGACCTGAGACACTATATATATAAATGATAACTCCCATGGAGGCATATGTAAGATAATTACAGTAGAAGACCTGAAGTTATTGGGATTTTCATATAAATTGTGTCCAGAGAGATAAGAAATACAGCACTAGAGGCTATATTGACAGAAGGAAATTTAAGATATTTTTATAAAAAATGACAATGTAGAAGTTACTTATTGGATTGATAATTAACAAATAGGCATCAGCTGGGATCTGGATGATCTAATTTAAATACACTAAGCAAAAACAATGGTGGATAGAGAAAACTACTTTGACAGTTTGGCCATAAGAAATGCAGCACTAGAGACTACACTGACAAATAGAAATTTAAGATTTATTATAAAAAATGACAATGTAGAAGTTACTTTTTGGGTTGAAAGCCAACAAATTCGCATCAGTTGGATCTTGATGATCTAACTTAAATACACCAGGAAAACAACAATGGTGGACAGAGAAAACCACTTTGACCATTTGCAGGGAAGCAGAAGATCCGACAAAGGTATGTGTCTAATGTTGGCGAGTGGTGCCATGGTGCAAGTCATGACAAAGTGCAAACTAACTGAGCAAAAAGTATGATTTAATACTGAATAAAAACAATACAGATTAGTCTATAGAAGATAAGGCTTACTAGAATAAAAATAAAGTTTCTTGAATGCAATTCCAGTGGGACAAGAGATGAACTAAGGTCCCGCTGATTTTCGTGTTAAAGTAACTATAGTTTAAATGAATTAGGTTTTTTGCTTTGTTGGATCTATCATACAAGAAAATGAAGGGATACGTGAAATTATATCTTATAATAGGATTTAAGCTGGATAGATGAAGTGACACTACAATAGTGTCAAACAAGGGGTAAAGAATGTTAAGATGGATTTGGGAGACTTGGAAGGTTAAGGTGGAGAAGAAGATGTAGGTACAAGAACAAAGTTAGAGAAAACCAAGACAGTGTGATATGGTAAAAGTAAGAAGTGCAATGTACTTGGTAAGGAGAGGCATCCTGCGTTTTATTAGTGGCCTGTGAGGAGGGAGTAGTGGGTAGCTTGAGATTTTATACACGGCAACATAGAAATTGGGATAACTTCATGTCCATGCATTCAAAAGTGATTCTATATCTATTTATTTAAATGTGCCTTATCTATTTATACGTAGTAGAAAAATTGTTATTAAAAAAAGGAGTAGAAAAAAATTAAACATTTAGAATCAGATAATGATTGAAGGTCCCACTTCCTGCCCCAATTTGCTCATGTTTCCGCTCCCTTCCTCGCTATCTCTATTTTATAATATTGCAACAAAAGCACCATACACCTTGTTTCAAAACTAAAGTAAGACAAAATTATATTAATTTGGAAGGCTCCATGACATATAAAATTTATAGATGTACGTGAAATGTGGTATAATGAAGTTAGTTCTAGCCATCAATCTGATTAAATATACTTATATGAAGAAAACAAGAGGGATAATGCTGAAAAGTATTTGTTTTTTGAAGTACTTACACTTGCACAAACATGCATAAATACATACATATATGAATATTTGTGTGTAGGTTAAGGCTTTAATACTCATAGAACATAACTACGCACGTTATGCCCATCTCCAAAAATACATGTTGTGCAATGAAATTAGATGATCCACTTCATTTGTATTATCTACATATTTTACACATAAAAAATTATGAATTTTAAAGATAATTTACCCATTCTTTAAGTTGTGACAAAATGAACGATTTACTGATACTTGAAAATTACTTATTTTATAACCACTTGATGCATGAGCAATTGAACTTCAAAATGCATGACTTTTTGTTTATAAGATCAAGATGAATGGAGTGGATCATCCAATATCTTTGTATATTATACACTTTTATAGGTGGACATCGTAACACTTACCTTAATTAATTACCAATTAATACACTTAAGTGCCTTAGGGGGATAATGTGGGGACAAGAATCCATGTAGGGTATTTACACTAAAACCTTATACCTTGGATATACTAGTATAAATGTAAATAAGTGTAATATACACATGTATCTTTGACTTTTTCCTACCATGCTTCCCACCATACTGTTGGGTACAAAAGCATCATGAAGATGGAAGTATGGAGCCTTACCCCTATAGGAGTAATGTAGAGACGTAGAGAAATAATTTTAGGGGAGGCAGGCACTTGGCATGATCTCATTGTAGGAAGTGAGGTATATAAGAGTAAAAATAGGGAGGAAATTCTCATTTGACAACACACACTCTCTCTCTCCATTCTCCTTCTCCAAAATTTCCTTCTCTCCCCTTTTTGTTGCCGGCCAAGGAGCAACAGCAGCAGCCCTTGTTCCCTCCAATCTCTCTCTCTCACTCTCTCTCACTCATTCACTCACTCTTCTTCCCTTCCTTCCTATATGCTAAAAAGCCTTCCTTTGCCAATATTATCTCCTCCAAAGACCTATTAGAGCATGGAGAGGTGATGATCTAACATCAACTTAGAGGGATAAATTCTTGAAGACAAGGTTGGCCTAGGTCAGCAAGATAGGAGAGTAATTTTGGTTGAAGAAGGTAAGCAATCTTTAGGCCTATTATATCATTCCTACTCTCTTTCAATTATAAACTACTAATGATGTTATGATCTTGTAAACTCTATTATAGCCAGTAACCAAGTTTGATAATCGGGAGTGATTTCTTCAAGGGTGAGTAGAACATCCAAACTCCAAATTAATAGTAGGTAGTTGTCAAGTTTAAAGAAAAGTGAAAATTGTTAAGTTATAAGTGGATGTGAATGTGAATGATAATACATGTGTATGGTTTCTAGATTTTAAGTGTACATTATAGACAATCCTATGGTAAATATATTGTAGTTATTTTCATGTATGCTTACCGATATGCATGATTGATAAACTTTATTGTCTGTATACACGGTAATCAAACACATGCCTTTTAAAGAAATAGTTTTATGAATGAACATAATACTTAACTTTATGCATGTATACGGTTACACACAAATTAAGATGATACAATGTGTTGATTACTTTGAAAAGCCTTGCATGTTAATTTAGCAAGTTGTTACTTATACACGTTAATGACTTCCATAATGTTGGCATAATGTAAAGTTGCAAATTATGAAAATCATTCATGTTGATATTTCTTTATGAATCCTTACATGTTGTAATTGCATGAAAGTTATTATTCTTACGTATTGGAGGAAGAGACCGGGTTGAACCGGAGATAACCGAAGGGGAGAATATTACGTTGAATAACGTACAGGAGGAAGAGACCGGGTTGAACCGGAGATGATCGAAGGGAGAGTATTACGTTGAAGAACGTATTGGAGGAAGGGACAGAGTTTAACCGGAGGTGACCGAAGGGGAGTCCAACTTCATGTTTAACAAGTATGTTAATGATAAAACTGAAATTGTTTTATTCTTGATATGGTTAAGATGAAAAAATACATGTTAAAGCTATAAGAAATTCTTTAACAATCAGACTCTGTGATGAGTCGACTAGTATAGGCAATTCTAACTACATTAGTTGACTAATCCAATGGTGAAGTCGACTACAGATGTGTGATACAGGTACACAAGTCTCTGGAAACTACTATTAGTCGACTATATAAAATAGTCGACTAATAGACGTGTGATAAGTCGACTAATAATTTTACTAGTCGACTATATAAGATAGGGTAGTCGACTAATATTGATTACAGTCAACAAACAGAGAGTAGACATCTTTTCTGGACAGGACATAGTCGACTATAGACGTATGATAAGTCGACTAGTAACTGTACTAGTTGATTATATAAAATAGGGTAGTCGACTAGCATTGATTACAGTCAGCCAACAGAGAGTGGATATCTTTTCTGGACGGGGCTTATTCGACTATAGCTTTAGGATAAGTCGACTAATAACGGGGTTAGTCGACTATAGGAAGGGTCAGTAGATTAACAAGACCAAATACTGTGTGTGGTCAAGACTTTTAACAACTATCTAAAAATATACAAAAATAGTACAAATTACAATTGTTATCTTAATAATAAATTCCAATAGACATAAATAATTGTCATACATATATTTATTGTTTTACTCAATGAGCTTTTGAGCTCACCCTGTTATATTAATCACCTTCAAGTTTGGATAAAGGCAAAGGACCCGCCGCCTAACGCCAATATACGGGATAGGTGGCAGCGGGAGATCATTTTCACCTTTTGGCATGTTCCATCTTTTGTGTATATTGTTTAAGAAACACTATGTAAAACTTTCTATGTTGATGCTTGTCATAAATTTTTGTAATACATCGTAATGTATGAAATGCTTGTGTTATTAGGTATTTGACTTTGAATCTTGTTCATGAAATGGAGGCTATGGAGTAGAAATGAGAAGGCTTATGGATTGCCATACAGGGCTTGTTTGAAATAATGATGGAACTTGATATAGATGAAATCATGTCAAGGTTATATATATTTTGCATGGAATGTTGTGAACCCATAAGTAGGCTGATGCTAGCCGAAATTGAAGCATTGTATTTTGATGGGCTCCACGTTTAAAGGAAAATATTAAGACTGGGACCGTCACAGTTGGTATCAGAGCAAAGGTTATAGGTAGAAGGAGATAGTTAAGTCAGAGGTAGGAGGCAATAGAATTGTCAGGCTTAATGAGTATGTATGTGTGAGTATTGCTTATATGATCGACCTTGAGTGATTATAGAAAGGTAGTGGGTTTTATGTGACGGTTTTAACCGTGAGTCGAGCGGTAATTGATTATTTCCTCGCATCAGAATCATGGTGCACGCATATTCCGATTCGGGTGAGTTGGCTAAGAGTGCGGGCTCTCAGAAACAACTACTAGTGATACGGGACAGTGGTACAAGGGAATATATTAAATTATCTATTGAACCTAATTTATTTTAAAACATGAAACTTACGAGTAGATTACGGCAAACGGAACAAATGAATTGAAAGGCTAAGTGTGTGTGTGTGTACATTGCTTTCTTTCTTATTGTATGAAATTAGCAATATATCGAGACTATTTATATGAGTTGAGATTAATATGACTCCTTATTTATATGTAGATGGGGGACTCTGACAAATATTGGCCGGTCTCCAGCTCGGATAGTTCGAGTGCGAGTTGGATAGCAAGTTCCATGGATTGAGGTTATGAGTCTGATGAGACCGACCCAGAGATTATATTCTCAGCTCCAGTACATATAAACCATGAGGAGGTTGAGTCTCAGGTGTCTAATGAGCCTGATTTGACCATCGCTGATACGGAGAGTTTGGTTAGGGATTCACTTGATGTAGGAGAGACGGGAGATACGAGTGCATTAAGGGAAGAGACAGGAAGAGGATTTACTTATGGAGGTCTCTTTAAGGATGAAAAATGGGAAGATGACATGGATTTATATGATGATCTGGACGACTGGTGTTGCGAAGGAGACGAATTACCAGGAATAGACTCTAAGGAAAGCATGGATGATAGCGAGGATAGCAGCAGTACTAGTGGGGACTCGAGTGGGGAGACTCTACCCTATGATGGATGAATCTATGAGCAATTACTTTTGATATATATATATATATATATATATATATATATATATATATATATATATATATATATATATATATATAAGCCTAGTGTGCTAGTTGATAGATATCTTGGGAGGTTTTGTTGTATATGCCTTGGCAGATCTTGTATGCATGCATGTGGGTTAGTTCAGATATCCAAAAGGGTAAATATATCAGTGTAATATCCTTGTATCCGTTTTGGGATATATATATAGCAAGTTACTTGTTTGCAAATGACAATGAATGTTGTATTAAAGTGATTGCATAAAACTAAAAATTGTATCTAAATTGTTTTCATATATGTGAAGTATGTTAACTAGACGTCCTCATCTTATAGGAAGGACGCATAGAACTAAATCAACGGCCACCCAATGAGCCATTATCGCTCGGTGTTTCACACTATAATGTGATGGGGAGTGCACACCCCATGGACAGTAATGAAAATTCAGAAACACAGATGGGAGGAAGTCGTGGAGCTCCGGGGGTTATGCCGGAGTGGCTCACCCAGTTAATGACAAGAACTAATGATAACAATTCCCACCGAGTATTAGAACAGTTCCAAAAGATGAAACCACCAGTATTTGTAGGGGAGGTCGACCCCTACAAGCTGAACGATAGCTCTTCCAGATAGAAAAGATTCTGAATGTAATGAATTGCACTGATGAGCAGAGAGTATCCTTCTCTTCCTTCATGTTTCAAAAGGAAGCAGAGCACTGGTGGAGGGCAGTAAAAGATAGTGTGAAAAGCATAAGAGAACCAATTACTTGGGAATTCTTAGTGAATAAATTCGCTGAAAAGTATACTCCAGAGACGGCTAAAAATAAGATGGCGTCAGAGTTTCTAGAATTACAACAAAGTCAGATAAATGTATCCCAATATGACCAGAAGTTTATCCAATTGTCCAGATATGTTGATGTCTTGGTGAAGGGTGAAGCAGAAAAGACTAAAAGGTCCGTGAAGGGCCTAAAACTAGAAATTCGAGGTAGATTGATTCCCCTACAACTAGGGGTGTAAACGGGTCGGGTTCGGGTCGGATCCATGCCATATCCGAACCCGAACCCGATAAGGAATTCGGGTTCGGACTCGGGTTCGGGTTGGAATCTCTTCTTTCTTATCGGGTTCGGGTCGGATTCGGATTTTAAATATGTGTATTAAAGTTTCAATGAGAGTTATTTTTTAAAGTTGCATTTCAATTTTATTAGATGCAAAATGAAAGTTTATACACTTTACTTTTATAATAATATGAACAAGTTCTCATTTTTATAATTTTACTAATTTAAATATGGAGAAATGTATGATGATAAGTACCATTTATAGCATTTACTCTCTTTTCGGGTTTGTTATCGGGTTTCGGGTTTGAAATAGTAATATCCAAACCCGACTCGATAAGCATTTCGGGTCTAGTTTTTAGATCCAAACCCGATCCGTTAGTAAAAAATCGGATCGGGTTTTCGGGTTTTCGGGTACCATTTACAGTCCTACCTACAACTAAGGAATTATCTTCAAGCTGTGGAAAAAGCCTTGGAGGTAGAAATGGATATACAAGAAAGTCAAGAAGACTAGGCGAAGGAATTATCCAGCTCGAAGCGTCCCCGATATCAAGGACCATCGGTATCGGTGACACCGGGATCTACAAGTAATAAAGGATTTGGGTTTAATGTAACTCTTCAAAGAGGAGAATGGGCCAGAGGCAGAGGATCATGGTTGAGAAACAAAGACATTTTTCAGAAAGCACAGACTACATCTGTGTCCCACTATAGAATCTCGGAGGCCTCTTGGTGCCAAAACTGTAAGATAAACCATTTTAAAAACTGCATTCAGAAAAATACTTGTTATAATTGTGGAGGAATAGGACATCTAAAGAAAAATTACCCAACGAAACACGAAAGCCAAGGGCCGAGTAGAGGAATGAGAGGTTAGCTATGAGAATAAACCCTCCCAGGGGACCAGCTAGTAATTTTAGGCAGCCCAATAATGCTCCACGACCTGCTGTAACTCAATCATCTGTACAACAGCCACGGGCTCAAGGAAGAACATTTGTGTTGACCCATCGAGAAGCGATGGCCTCGAATGCAGTAGTGGAAGGTATGATCTCCATATCAGGACATATTGCTCATACATTGTTTGATCTTGGAGCTACTCATTCATTCATATCTAGTGCTTTTACTTATAAATAAATCAAACATCAGAACCCCTAGGATTTCAGTTGGTTGTATCCACAACCGTAAGGGTAAAGATAATAGCTAGCACTAAATATGTGAACTGTGAAGTGATGATTGGGGAGATGGAAACACCTATTGACTTGATTAAACTGGACGAGATGGAGTTTGATGCAATATTAGGAATGGACTTGTTTTCCGCTTGTGGCGCACATGTGGATTGTACTTGGAAGAGGATCATCTTTAAAATGTATGGAGTACCGGAATTTTTTTGAAGGGGTGAAACTTAGTCATGATATACCCAACATATCGGCTATTAAAGCCACCAAGTTAATGAAGCAGGGATGTTAGGGATTTCTGGCTTCAGTTTTGGACACAAATAGAACCGATATCAAAATTGAGACTATTCCAATCGTAAATGAGTTTCCAGATGTATTCCGGGAAGATTTACCAAGTCTACCCCAGACTGAAATGTAGAATTTGCAATAGATGTGATGCCAGGGACTGCCCCAATCTCGAAAGCACCTTATCGTATGGCCCTCGCAGAAATAAAAGAACTTAAACTCAACTACAGGGATTGCTAGATAAATGTTTCATCCAACCGAGTGTATCGCCCTGGAGAGCACCAGTATTATTTGTTAAGAAAAAGGATGGAAGTATGAGATTATGTGTCGACTATCGGGAGTTGAATAAGATCACTATTAAAAATAGGTACCCGCTTCCTGGAATTGATGACTTATTTAATTAACTACAAGGGTCTTGTGTATTTTTTAAGATAGACCTTAGGTCATGATATCATCAGTTAAAGGTCAAACTAGAAGATGTGTCTAAATCGGCTTTTAGAATAAGATACAGACATTTTGAATTTCTAGTCATGCCTTTTGGACTCACTAATGCCCCAGCAGCATTTATGGACCTGATGAATCGAGTGTTTCAACCATATCTGGATCAGTTTGTGGTGATATTCATCGATGATATTTTGATCTATTCAAAGAATAGGGAAGATCATAAAATCATCTTAAACTGTCCTCCAAATCTTGAGGGAGAAGCAACTTTATGCTAAATTAAAGAAATGTGAATTTGGTTGGAACAAGTAGGGTTTCTTGGCCATATTATATCCAAGGAGGGAATATCAGTAGATCCGATGAAGATTAGCCTAAACCCACAACTGTTACTGAAGTTCAAAGTTTCTTGGTGTTAGCCGGATACTACAGAAAATTTGTGGAAGGATTCTCTCAAATTGTGGCACCATTGACGCAATTAACTAGAAAGAATAAGAAGTTTGTATTGGGAGAAGAATAAGATAAGATCTTCCTTGAAGTTAAGACGAGGCTAACATTTGCTCCTGTTCTAATTGTACCTTCAGGAACTGAAGATTTGTCATCTATAGTGATGCGTCAAAATTGGGACTCGGATGTGTATTAATGCAATATGGGAGAGTTATTGCCTATGCGTCCCGACAATTAAGAATTCATGAAAGAAACTACCCTACTCATGATTTGAAATTAGCCGTTGTGATTTTTACCTTAAAGATCTAGCGACATTACTTGTATGGAGTGTCTTGTGAAATCTTTACTGACCATAAAAATTTGAAGTACATTGTCACACAAAAAGAACTGAATATGCGGCAGAGAAGATGGCTAGAACTAATAAAAAATTATGATAGTACTCAATGTTTAAAATAACGATAACGTTTTTCTTCTGTTATGTTAACATAGGTTATAACGTAACGTATAACGTAGGTTACGCGATTTAATATTTATTTAATAAAAATAAAAATATATACTATATTTAAGAATTTTATAAATAAGAAAATAATTTAAAAAATATAAAAAATATCAAAGCAATATATAAAATGTTTAGCAAGTATTACAACAAATTTTCACATTCACAAGTTATAATTCATAATTTCATCTACACAAATAACAGTATGATCTGCATATTTTATTATAATTCCTAATTTTTAGCCATGCTATTCAATCTATATAAGATTCATAATTCAATTCATAAGTTAATCATAATTTATAATTTTTTAATCATGCTATTCATTATAATTTATAATTCATTTACAATATGCTATTCAATTATACCTCCAGTTTTCTTCACTCTCTCTGATATTTTACCCACAATCATCTCTCTATGCTCTCCCCCTTATCACTCTCTCTCCCCCTCCCGATCTCTCTCTCAGTTTTCTCTCCCGATCTCTCTTTGCTCTCTTCCCTCGAGAGAGAGCAAAGAGAGTTCGAGAGAGAAAGCAGAGAGAGCAGATGGAGATCAGGAGGGGGAGAGAGATCAGGGGGTTGACTGGAGAGAGAGAAGAGAGAGGTCGGGTAGAGAGAACTTACATGTGTTTGAAAAGGAGAACCACCGCTTAGAGACGACACCGACAAGAACCACCACGACGGAGAACCACCAGAGATAGTTCTTCTTTTACTGTTGATTAGAGAGAGGTCTTCTTTCTTCTCGGGCGTCAAACGAGGAGATGACAACGAGGTTGTAGAGAGGACGACGTGCGAGCGATTTGGGAATTTTTTTTTGCTATATAGAAAGTCGACTTGCACCATAACGTAGGTTACGGTGTGTTACATTAATAACATAACGTAACGTAAGTTACAGACAAAATAACCATAGTTATCAAACATTGCGTTTTTAGACCTGTTACATAACGATTGGTCGGTGTTAAGATATATAACGAGTTATAACGGGTTACATAACGGGTTTTTTAAAACACTATTATTACTATCCACTACCACGCTGGAAAGACCAATGTGGTGGCTGATGCCTTGAGCCAGAAATCAGGAGCAGTGGTCACCTTTATCACTCGCCAAACAAGATTATTAAGAGATCTAGAAGAAATGCAAGTAGAGGTGCGAGTCATGGATCCTCCAATGCTAGAAATCAATTGAATCAAGTATTCAATTTGGTCTATATGACAAAAATCAAAGAGGGCCAACAAAGAGATGCTCAAATAAGAAAATTATGCAGAAAGTACTAGAAGGAGAACTCAAAGAGTTTTAAATTAAGATAATGTACTGAGATTCAGACGCAGATTATGTGTGTCTGATGTGGCAGAGATAAAAGAAGAAATAATGAAGGAAGCTCATTGTACCCCATATACAGCTCACCCGGGGAGCACAAAAATGTATTGGATCTGCGTCGCAACTTCTAATGGGATGGGATGAAAATTGATATTCAATTTTGTCCACAAGTGCTTAATATATCATCAAGTGAAAGCAGAACAAGAAGCCCCCGGGATTGTTGGTACTATTACCAATTCCTAAATGGAAATGGTATCACATTGCTATAGATTTCATTACTGGACTTCCCGGACATCTCAAGGACTGGATACAGTCTGGGTAGTGATAGATAAACTTACTAAATCTGCCCACTTTCTACCCATCCGGATCAATTATTCTATAGAGAGACTGGCTCAATTATATATCTGAGAAATAGTTAAACTGCATGGAGTACCTGAGTCCATTGTATCAGATCGGGATCCTAAATTTCAATCTAGATTTTGGAGAAGCCTATCCGAAGCTTTGGGCACTAAGTTGCAGCTCAGTACAGTTACACCCCCCCCAAACAATGGACAGTTAGAGAGGACTATTCAAATACTGAAAATATGCTAAGAACTTGTGTATTAGATTTTGGGAAAGCTGGGACAACTATTTACCTTTAGTAGAGTTTGCTTATAATAATAGTTATCAGTCCACCATCGTCATGCCTCCGTTTGAAGCTTTATATGGTAGAAAATGTAGATCACCGATCTGTTGGGAGGAAGTTGAAGTATTGAAAGATATTTGGCCCTAACATAATTCAAGAAGCCACTGATAAAATTAAGTTAATAAAGGAAACGATGAAGGCAGCCCAGAGCAGGCAGAAAGCTTATGCAGATAATCGCCGCAGACCACAGGAATTTGAGGTAGGGGATAAGTTTTCCTGAAGGTATCTCCAATGAAGGGAGTGAGACGCGCTGGCAATAGGAACAATTAGCTCCTAAATATGTTGGACCATTTGAGATATTAGATAGAATTGGACGGTTGCTTATTGTTTAGCCTTACCTCCTGCTCTAAAGAGAATACATAATGTATTTCATGTCCCCCAGTTCAAGTACATGCCTGATCCTGACCATATAATCTCCTATATACCTCTGCAAATATAAAAAGACATATCATACACGGATGAGCCAGTACAAATCTTAGATTGTAAGGAGAAACAATTGAGAAGCAAAATTATTTCCTTGGTCAAGGTTTTATGGAGAAATCAACATATAGAAGGAACAACTTGGGAGCTAGAAGATGAAATGCAGAAGAACTATCCACATTTATCCTAAGGTACGTTGAGTTTTGAGGACGAAACTTCCTAAAAGAGGGTAGAGTTATAACACTTACCTTAATTAATTACCAATTAATACACTTAAGTGCCTTAGGGGAATAATGTAGGGACAAGAATCCATGTAGGATATTTACATTAAAACATTATACCATGCATATACTAGTATAAATGTATATAGGTGTAATATACACATGTATCTTTGACTTTTTCATACCATGCTTCCCACCATACTTGTGGGTACAAATGCATCATGAAGGGGGGAGTATGGAGCCTTACCTATAGGAGTAAGGTAAAGATGTAGAGAAATGATTTTAGGGGGACACTTGGCATGAGCTCATTATAGGAAGTGAGGTATATAAGAGTAAAAATGGGGAGGAAATTCTCATTTGGCAAACACATTCTCTCTCTCTCTTCATTCTCCTTCCCAAAATTCCCTTCTCTCCCCCCTTTTTGCTGCCGGCCAAGGAGCAACAGCAGCAACCCTTGTTCCCCTCCAATCTCTCTTTCACTCTCACTCACTCTTCTTCCCTTCCTTCCTATATGCTAAAAAGCCTTCCTTTGCCTATATTATCTCCTCCAAAGACATATTAGAACATGGAGAAGTGGTGATCTAACATCACCTTAGAGGGATAAATTCTTGAAGACAAGGTTGGCCTAGGTTAGCAAGATAGGAGGGTGATTTTAGTTGAAGAAGGTAAGCAATCTTTAGGCCTACTACACCACTCCTACTCTCTTTCAATTATAGACTACTAATGATGTTATGATCTTGTAAACTCTATTATAGCCAGTAACCAAGTTTGATAATCGGGGTGATTTCTTCAAGGGTGAGTAGAACATCCAAACTCCAAATTAATAGTAGGTAGTTTTCAAGTTTGAAATAAAGTGAAAATTGTTAAGTTATAAGTGGATGTGAATATGAATGATAATACATGTGTATGATTTCTACACTTTAAGTGTACATTATAGACAATCCTATGGTAAATATGTTGTAGTTATTTTCATGTATGCTTACCGTTATGCATGATTGATAAACTTTATTGTGTGTATATATGGTAGTCAAACACATAACTTTTAAGAAGAAATAGTTCTATGAATGAACATAATACTTAATTTTATGCATGTATACGGTTACACACAAATTAAGATGATACATTGTGTTGGTTACTTTGAAAAGGCTTGCATGTTAATTTAGCAAGTTGTTGCTTACACACGTTAATGACTTCCATAATGTTGGCATAATGTAGAGTTGCAAATTATGAAAATCATTCATGTTAATATTTCTTTATGAATCCTTACATGTTGTTATTGCATGAAAGTTATTATTCTTACGTATTGGAGGACGGAACCGGGTTGAACCGGAGATGACCAAAGAGGAGAATATTACGTTGAATAACGTATAGGAGGAAGGGACCGGGTTGAACTGGAAATGATCGAAGAGGAGAGTATTACGTTGCATAACGTATTGGAGGAAGGGAACGGGTTTACCGAGGTGACCTAAGAAGAGTCCAACTTCATATTTAACAAGTGTGTTAATGATAAAACTGAAATTGTTTTATTCTTGATATGGTTAAGATGGAAAAATGCATGTTAAAGATATAAGAAATTCTTTAACAATCAGACTCTGTGATGAGTCGACTAGTATAGGCAATTCTAACTGCATTAGTCGACTAATCCATGGGTCAAGTCGACTAGAGATGTGTGATACAGGTATACAAGTCCCTGTAAACTACTATTAGTCGACTATATAAAATAGTGTAGCCGACTAATATTGATTACAGTCAACAAACAAAGGTAGACATATTTTCTGAACAGGACATAGTCGACTATAGACGTGTGATAAGTCGACTAGTAACTGTACTAGTCGACTATATAAGATAGGGTAGTCGACTAGCATTGATTACAGTTCGCCAACAGAGAGTAGATATCTTTTCTGAACGGGGCTTAGTCGACTATAGCTTTAGGATAAGTCGACTAGTAACGGCGTTAGTCGACTATAGGATGGGTCAAGTCAACTAACAAGACCAAATACTGTGTGTGGTCAAGACTTTTAAAAAATATCTAAAAATATACAAAAATATTATAAATTACAATTGTTATCTTAATAATAAACTCCAATAGACATAAATAATTGTCATACATATACTTATTATTTTACTCACTGAGCTGTTGAGCTCACCATGTTATATTAATCACCTTCAGGTTTGAATAAAGGCAAAGGACCCGCCTAACGCCAATATACGGGATAGGTGGCAGTGGGAGATCATTTTCACCTTTTGGCATGTTCCATCTTTTGTGCATATTGTTTAAGAAACACTATGTAAAAGTTTCTATGTTGATGCTTGCCATAAACTTTTGTAATACATCGTAATGTATGAAATGCTTGTGTTATTAGGTAGTTGACTTTGACTTGTTCATGAAATGGAGGTTATGGAGTAGAATTGTATAGGCTTATGGATTGCCATACAGGGTTTGTTTGAAATAATGTTGGAAACTTGATATAGATGAAATCATGCTGAGGTTATATATATATATATATATTATATATATATATATATATATATATATATATATATATATATACTTGTATCCTTTCAAAAGGATTTGATCCCGGATCCTTCCCACTCAAATTCAACCCTCCAACATTCGAATACAAGATCCACTCCGTTGAAGTTGATCTATACTATTTCAAGTATCTATAAACCAAAAATCAAGTGTTTTAAATACTTTTTGCCCATCCATCAAGTAGGGGAAAAACGGACGGCCTAAATAGTGAGTTGGTTAGTTTAACGGTGTAGAACATTTGAAATCTAACAAAAATTAGTTTATATGGGTTTTTAAATGTTTAGATCATAATGAAATGGTCGGATCGAGAATTTGTATGTCTAAAGACATAGATCTAACCAACTCACTACTTTCGGCCGTCCATTTTGCGTCGCTTGATGGATGGGCAAAAAGTATTTAAAACACTTTTTTTTTGGTTTATAGATACTTGAAATAGTATAGATCAACTTCAACGGAGTGGATCTTGTATTCGAATGTTGGAGGGCTGAATTTGAGTGGGAAGGATCCGGGATCAAATCCTTTAGAAAGGATACAAGTCTCTCTCTCTCTATATATATATATGTATGTATGTATTATATATATATATTGCGTGGAATGTTGTGAACTCATAAGTAGGTTGACGCTAGCCGAAATCAAAGCATTGTATTTTGATGGGCCCCACGTTTAAAGGAAAATATTAAGACTGGGACCATCACAGACATAACAAGCTTAATTATGCCCTGGAAGTACTAAAGTCTCACATATAAGTAGTCTGGCTCATCTTTTTCTTGCCCTTGTTTGCTTTTATATAGTTGTTGATGCCATGCTCATTATATGTATCAAGTGCACATCTTCGTGTTTACTTATTGATCATTGACTTACCTTCAACCTAACAGCTTGAGTCAAGTTATTTTGTTAGATTGTAGGGGCTTCAGGTAACACCTGACCTAATTTTGCCAAAAGTAATTTTCTCATTGTTCAGATAAACTGCATAGTTATAACTGTTGACCATGAGAAACACTATTCTTTATTTATTTTATATTTTATATAATGTTTTCATGTTTCTATTGATCATATAGTTACCGCATCAAAATTATCATCAATAGCCTGGCTATATGACTGAAGTCCTACAAATACCAGTACAGTTATCGATACCTGAAACCTTTCAAGTATAAACAAAAGGCCTTGAACTTGTAGTTACAATTCAATCCCCAACTGGGTTAATTTTCTAACCAACTTAATGACTAAGCTCTGACATCCTCCTTTTTTTTCCATGAAGATGAAAAATCCCTAAGCTTTGAGCCACATTCTTAAACAGTCACACTAAGAACGTTAAGGATTTTCAGCCAAATGTTTGCTACTACTGACTTTCAATGGAAACAATTAATTAAGCCAGAAAATATATAATGTATGATTCACGTATACAAGATAAAGCGAAAAGAAATTGTGAAGGGGTCTTACATTGCTCCCTTTCCAAACTCGATAGACCCGCTTCGACCGAACATTTTCCTCCATGACCCGGTTTGGATTGGAGACATAAGTTGGAAGAGAAGCTGAATCTCCCTTCCCCTGCATCTTGGATTTCTCGCTATAATTCCATTACCTTCTGATCTCACTGCATTTTCTCCAGACCAAACAAATTCCAAAAAGTTTTCAACGAAAAAAACATAGCACAAAATGCAAATGACAATTTCAACACAGCGTATGGACGAGATAAAGTTAAAACAATTATATGAATGAAGAAAACAATACGATCTCTTTACAAGGCTAAATTGCATCGAGATTCAAGAATTATTTTTAAAAATATATTTTTATTTTTGTAAGAAAGAGAAGGGAAACAAAGAATGAAGCGGGGCAAAGGATTCAAATGGTGCCGTTACCCGTGATAAATAAGAGGAGATCACCGGAGATCTCGCCAGAAACCCTAAAGACGGTTTCTCAAACGATCACACCTCCCGCCGGCGGAAGAGGCCGGTTACCTGGCCTGATCCGGAGGCGGTGAGTGCGTCGGATTTCGAGCCGGGTGGTGTCGTCGGAGTTCGGAGGCGGTGCCCGCTAGCGTCGCCGGATGAGCTCCCATATCTTTCTTGTGCCTGACTCCGAAACTCGACGGGGGAGGGGAGGAGGCTCCTTAAAAAAGTTTTATTGTTTATTAATTGCTCAAAAAAGACGGGAAAGGCGCCATGGACGGCAGATAGAAATTATCAAAAATAGACATATTTGTTATCTAAAAGTACTTCCACTGATTTATCCATCTAGAGCGGGGGAATTCGTTATTGGGTTTGGATACACAGCTGGACCCGGGAACAGATGAGCACCCAATAAGATTTTTTTTTGCCCCTATCTCTGAGCGCGGCTATTCACACTCTCATAATTACTTAACACACTCATATATTTAATATACCAATAGAATTTCTAAACACATTCTTTTGCTTTTTTAAACTACCATTCACAACTTAAATCAAATTAAATTTTTAAAATATCAATTCAACCCTCCCTCATTCATTAAAAACTCTCTCTCTCCCTCTCTCACTCTCAATTCTCATTTTTCTTTCTCAAAACAAATAAAAATCTAACAGATGCTCATCAATGGAATAATATAAGTCATGAAACACATTATGTAGATCATCACCATTATGAGAGAAACAAAAAGAAATAAAAAAAAAGGGAAAACCCCTAGAAAAAGAGAATTGGGGTTCGGGGGCGTTACGAGCTTCTTGCACTGATAGGCATGCTCAAGCCGCTGGGTCCATTCCTGAACGCTGTGGCAAGGGCTCACAGTTTTCCATAGCGATCACAATTCTACCATCTCTTTCTAGCTGTGATGAAATTTGAAAAAAAATTAATTTAATTTAATAAATTATAAGGCGGAAACTTATTTTTGTGATCATTGCAATGCTCTCATGATATTATTTGTTTGTCCATAAATATTAATGTGGAATTTTTTTGATGGTACAGACGCCAAAGAAATTTTTAGAGTTTGTATAAGTGGAGAAGAAGTATATATTTAAAAATTAAAAAGAAGTAGGATTGAATATGAATAGGATTTGGGTGGGTATATTCAGCAATTATTTGTGTGTGTTTTGGAATAGAATTTCCTCTAGTTGTAATATTAGAGTTAATCAATGTCTATTTTGATCTTTTGATTTAAGGTTAAAACTATACAACAACTTTGATTCTTAAAATATGGGTGTGATAAGCAGTTCTGCGGATGTGAATAGCCGCAATACTTTCGATGTTTTTTTTTTATCCCGGAAAAGTGCGTTACGGGGAGGGGAAAAACTAGAAAAGGGAGAACTTCTCAAAAAGGAGAGTGAGAAGAAGTCTCCATAAATGAACGGTTCGCCACACACACATAGTATAAGAGAGTCAATCTCGCGTAACATGCGGATAAAATGTCAGGTTTCAGGGTTACAAAGCTTTAAAGTATTTAATTAGATCAAAATTGTTATGGCTCCTTCATTGTGACTAGAAGTGTGTTGGTAATATCATCTCCATTGTAACCGGCTACGTTTTAATAACGTAGAAGTCGCTAATTGAGGATGATTGAAATGAAAAGAAGAGACTTGGATGAGACTCCTTTCTGAGCTGTAAAAATAAGATTTAAATTTAAACATGCATGTTCAATAAAAGAGAAGGGGGAATGTGTGTTAATATATACAAATAATATATTTCTTATGTCTTAAACATTAAAATTCTTCTGTGACAATAGTTCCTCTTAACTAGGCACTATACCAAATATTTCTATAATTTATATTCTATAACACCCCGTTCCCGGAATATGTACTAGTTACGTATTCAGATTTTTTGATCATATTTTTTGATTTACTTCTTATATTTATTTTGTTTTATGAATCATTTATATGACCATTTTGCATTAGATACAGATTTGTGAACTTGGAGTCAGCCCTAATCTGAACCGGGGACCCGGTCCTAATGTATTGCTTGATTTGGTCTTTTTTGGTAGTCAAATTTGATCAATTTCAGTTTTAAACATCGATTTTCAAATTTTAAATTTTTTATGATTTTCTGAAATTTTTCCAGACTAAATTGCAAATTTTCAAAACGGTGTCGACCAGTGTCGCTGATCGATTCCCATATTTTTAATTTATAAATGAAATTTTTAGAAACTGCTTTCACATTATCTCTTAAAATCATATTTTCTATTTAAATGCACTTTTGGAGTTTTTTCTGAATTTATCGAAATTACACCGGATTAGGTGTCAACCGGTGTCTTTGGAAGATTCCCAGATTTTTTTAATTAGAAAATGGTATTTTATTTCTAAAAATCGATTTCATATTATCCCTCAGGATGATGTTTTTCTATCTTCGAAAATTTTAGAAATTTTTCTAAATTTATTAAAACCCAGCCGAACGGTGTAGACCGGTATCGACGGTTGATTTCAGGAATTTTATTTTGAAAACGGTATTGAATTTCTAAAATTTAATTTCATCAAACATCTTAAAATAATATTTACTATTTTTGAGAATCTTTCCGAGTTACCTCATTTTCCGAGCTTTTCTGGAATTTTGGTGTTTTCTCAGATACCGAAATTTTATCCAAATATTATATTTATATTTTTCCCATTTTTCTCTTCTCCCCTGACTCGAGGTTCAATCAGACGGGGGTCTGATTTTTGAGGAAGCGATTCTCTTTCTCTCTTTGTATTTAATGCCCTTCAAATCAACTCTAATCTAGTCATCATGACTTTCCCTCTCCTCTGCGCTCGCGTTTTCCTCTGAGACGCTGACTTCATCCCTGCATCTGAGCCTTTTAGCCAGACGCGGGTCTGGATTAAATGAGAAGCGATTCTCATTTATGTTGCAATGGAAAATTTGTAGTAATCATAACTTCTATTCATATATATTCACACCCTCTTCTCTTTCTGTCATTCTTTCTTCCTTTCTTCTTCTTTCAGCAAGCAAAGCCAACGGCACCAGCAGCCGTGCCTTCCCCTTGGCCGCCACCTTGGCCACTACTCTGGTCACCATCTCACCACAACTTCCTCCTCTCGCCTTCTCCATTCTAGCAACCACCATACCACCATTCTCCTCATCTTCTTCTTTTTTTTCCACCAAGGAAACCCATCTCCACCACCATCTTCATCACCATCTCCACCGCCGCCACCTACATCATCTCGGCCACCAACAATCCCGCCATATTCTTCTACTCGGAATACTCTTTCTAATGAACCAATCCGTTACTCTCCGAAACACCCATTTCCAAAACCCCTAAAATTCCAAATTGAACTAGAGTTGCCCTCCCATTTTGCCTTGGGTTTGGGCTGCCCCCATGGCAGCCGGCCCTTGGCCGCCATCCACCTCTGGCCGCCGGTGCCGCTGGCCATCCTCCCATCTTTTCCCTTTTTCTTTCTTTCTTTCCTTTTTCTCATTCCTTTCCTTCTTTCTTTATTTCCTTCTTTCTTGCTTCCTTCTCTCTCTCTCTCCTCTCTCTCTCTCTCTATATATATATATATTATATATATATATATATATATATATATATATATATATATATATATATATATATATATATATATATAATATATATATATATCTTACCCTCTAGGGTTACCAATTGGTCGAATACTGCATGATTCATTGTTGCTTGTTGCCATTTGTTTTCATGGCCTTTCTTCAACTTCTTTGGCAAGGGTGATTCTTTCTCTATCTCACTCTCTGTTCTCTCCCCCCTCTCTCACCCCTACATCTCTCCATGTACACTCTCTCACTCTCTCATCTCCCAGTCTTTCTCTTTCTCTTGAGTTTAATTGCCAGACGTGGAGCTCAACCCTGCGTTCAAGCAATTCCTTAATGCGATCTTCGCATTCTTGATATCGATATAAACAATCCTTGCATTCTTGTATCAACGCGACGCGGGGCTCATGCCGCGCCCGCGTTTTTCTTATGTCCTGGCTTAAACGCGGGTCTCGAACCTCGCGTTTGTGGCATCTACGCAACGCAACTTCCGCAATTGTGACCCCCGCATCTTCAATCTCTCTCCTTCTAGTTCATTCTCACTCCTCCTCTATATAATATTATATTTATTATATTTAAACTCATTTACGTGTTGGTTACCTGGCTTCCGGAGGTCGGGGATTTCACGGTGGTTTTCGTATTTTAGGCGAGTGTCCTCGCCTCGTTTTGGGTTTTCCCGCTTTGTCGGGTCGACTTGTATTACATGTTGTATTTGTACTTGTATTCATATTCTATATTAGGGTGTGGGCTTGTTTTGTGTTTGTATATAGCCGAGTGTCAAGTATTGTACATGTATATAACTGTGGTGAATGCTTGTAACAGTGTAGATAATATTTCTTATATGCGTTATTTCGAACTAACACCTTCTGCATGTATCCTTGCCTTTAGGCCTAACCTCCAGATTTAGCCTCTGAGGTTTTAAAAGTCCTCTGGATTTTCTATATGTTACGCCTGGTAGGTAGACCTAGCGTCAACACTAACACTGCTAACTCCATTCGGACACAGTTACCCTGTGAGCACGGTTGTGCCGTGAGCGGTAGTATGGCGTTAATACGCATGCGGCGATACGTGCGTTTAGCTATGCAGCGAGTGGTAACTATACCGAGCATGATAGTATCTAGTGATGCACATTAGCTTTACTCCAACTCGTTTAGTTTTGCTTGAATGTTCGCTTGCTCTCTTACTCATTTGCTTACTCAATTAGTTTTTCTATTAATGGTTGTGAAGAGTTTGAAATCTTACTTATATTATTTTTCTGTATTGCTTATCATACTTTCACTTGACGTGCTATCATTTACCATGTTGTCTCTTGTTACCTGACATGTTACTACTTGCCACCTGCCCCTTGTTATGATATCATTTATCACCTGTCACTTGTTATGTTAACACCTGACCTGTGATTATTATATTTACAGGAATCTTGTACTTGTTATCCTGTATTATATACAGTGACCTGAATTTACAGTACTTATGTACTCATGTACTCCTGAACTTGTCTTGCTCCTGTTATTCTCGTAAATATGATAATTACTTAATAATAAACTATAAAAGAACAACTTATATCGGGTAAGAGGGAAACTGATGGACTTCAAGTAATGAATATGTTTACTGTGGTATTATATATATTGTGTAACTAAAACTTTGGTTCAACCTGTGGGCCTCCAGGTGTTCCACGGAGTGTGCTGCCACGCCGATTACTAACTTCATGTAGGGCATCCTATAAGACCCTCCTATTCGTCTCGCGATAGGTTCCGTATCAGCAATGGAATATAATGGGCCGTGATATCGAGTATGCACGGGGCCCACTGTAAACATAACTCATTATTTCATCATTATTTCCAATAACAATCTCGGCTTACTCATATATGGATGTATGTGTGTTGGGACGTCGGGGCACATACCTAGATACATGGGCAGGGCGAGTAATAATAATAAGATTCTAATTAATAATAATTCGTTGTGTTTTGAAATTCAAGTTGTATATATTCAGATTAGGATGACGTGAGATATACGATATATACATGAGGATTTTCTTATTTGGATTATTCCTTTGATCTACTTATCTCATGAAGCCGTAATCTGGTTGTACTGCTGATCTTGCCATATTTGCTTTTATCAGTTATTTATTCAAATTTCAGTTTTACTACTACTATTATTATATTTTATATTCCTGCTTTTACCACCTGTGTACTACTTCATTGATCTCCTGCTATCTCCATATTATACACAGTCTGTCTCATGCCTGACTTTACAATTGAAACCGTTGTACTCAACCTTCTGACTTATCTATTGATTTATACGAATACTTCGTTACTGTATAATCTTTTGATGATTCATACTGTTCTCTTTAGTTGTTATTGTGGACAGTCCAGATTATACGTACTCAGTCCATGGAGATATAAGGTATATGACATATAGTTGAGGGTTTCCTTATTTGGATTATCCCCTCGAGGTATCAATCTCATGAATCAATCTACTGAGCCCGTACAACTGGCTTTGTCACATTTACTTATCCTATCATTTGATGCCTCATCCCTGTTCATGTGTTTGTGCTCACGACAGATTTTCAATGCATGCTCTTTTATTCAGATTTATCGACACAAGTGTGCTTATCTTTACATGTCACTTGGCATTCGCAAAATCACTCGTTAGGGAGTTCTGACTCCCCTGGATCCTCATGTCCAGGTTTAGGAGCTTGGAGTTGGTGGATTTTCCTTGTTGCTGATTGGAGTGGCGTAGCGGAAGCATGGATCATCGGCAAACCATCTGAAGCCTATCCTTCTAGCCCTTCCTACTCGGCTCTAGATTTTTCAGGTTATGACTCTGAGCCTCCTTTTGTACAGTTCTCTTTTGTAAATCTTTTGTATCAGTGATGTAATATTCTTATAATATTGTGTCACATCTTGTGATAACTTTGTAATTGTACTCATATGTTGGGATGTATAATTACCACGTGCTTTCGTACTTTGATTCTTACCTGTATTGATGCATAGAGTATATATGTGAGGGCTATTTTCAACCTGCATATATACGTCACAGTAACGTCTTCGTACCTTCAGAACCGGGGCGTTACATATTCTATGATTTTTTTCTTAGATTACATTCCTTGTAAATTTTCCATATACAATACTCTTGGATTGAAACTGGAGAATTTTGATACCATACTCTCTCTAAAACTTTTAAGTTGGGAATGTTTGGTTTCAAGAAAGTGGGCGGAAGTGAAAAGTTTCATTTTCACTTTCGTTGTCCATCCAAACACTAGAAAAGAAAAATAGAAAACCCCCCTTTTCTTTTCTTTTTTCCCTTTTACACAACCATTTCTCACTTCTAGGACAACACTTAATTTTATGGTCATGTAAATTTTATTTGTAACAAGTTATACCTCAAAATAGTTAATTTTGTGGTCATTTGGTAAAAATGGCGACGACTGGGAAGGGAAGGGAAGGGGAGCGGTTATTTCCACCCAAAAATGAGAAAGGCCCACCAAAGTTGATAATACACCCAGAGGGGGAGGTGAATAGGTGTACTAACTAATCTAATGATAATGATGCGGAATTAAAAACTACTTATGCAAACTAAAGTTATTTAGCTAACACACAAGGTATAACACAAGAGGGTAGCCGAATTCCTGGTGAAGGGCTCTGAACTATCTCCTCAAGATTCCTTTAGATTAAGAGTTGAGGTGCCACTATGACTCTCTTAGTTGAATACAAGTGTGAGCAAACAATCCCAAGCATATATCAATTAAGCACAAGATATATCAAGCATATAAAGAGATAAACAATATAAGCATGCAAGATATGTAAATACAAGTAAGAAAGAGAGAGAAAGCAATCGCAAACATGAGAGAATTGTTTCGAGATTCGAGCATCCTTGCTCTATATCCTACATCCACGCCTTCAACACTATGAAGGATTTCCACTAGAATCGATCCCGCAAGATCATTCGGTGCCGCAACACCTACAACGAGTTCACACTAGAACTCTTGAACTCACTAGTCCCTCTCTTGTTCCCGTAAGAACAACACACGCAAGCACACTAGCTTGACAAGGCCGCACCTCTTACAACTCCTCCAACCACACGTCGAAACACTTGGTGATCACTTTCACTTGATCACCACAAAACTTTCTTCACCGAGGTCACAACCTCTATAACTCTTCACAATACAAAATTGAACTCTTGTGATCACTTCTCTTGATCACAAAAATAACTCTCACAACAAAAATCCTATAGGATAGTTATGATAATGGAAAGCTCAAGTATGTGTGAGAAAAATAAGATAGAGTTGTGGTGGAAAACTCAAGAAATCTCTTTTGAAAAACACTCTTGAAAACTCTCCTTTTGATATGAAAGTATTAACCCTAAAATAAGTGGAGAAAAACACTAAGAGAGGTAGGAAAAACTGGTTTTAAAACTCTCTTGAAATCTTATGTAAAACAGGCCAAGGGAATCCTATTTTATAGGGGATCAAAAACTAGCCGTTGGGAGCCAACTCAGCAGAATATTCTGCTGTCGGTCGACTGGGCAACGGTCAAAAATATGACTGTTGGGGTTGATCGCCTGTCGACCGCACCCAACACTTGACCGACGGTCGACCGCATAAAAATCGAGGCAAGATCCAGAGAGCAAAGCTCTCTGGCCGGTCGATAGCCCGATCGATCGGGGCAGCTCCAGAGAGCAAAGTTCTCTGGACGTCGACCGTACCGTCGACGACCGGCACTCAAGCCAAAAACTGTGCATGTTTCTATGCACATCGGTCGACCGCCCCGATCGATCGACTTCTGTCCCGGTCGATCGGCAGAAGACCAGGTCAGCAAATTTTAGAATTAAAACTTGATTTTACATACTCTTATAAAATTCTATAAAATCACTAAAAATCTATAAAATAAGTTCATTGAAATACTTTGAAGAAAAATATGTGTGATAAAAAATCAACACATATTCCAAATATTTTGAACCATTTTTGTGATATAGAAATTTTGCTTTAAACAAAAATCCGTATTTTTCAAAATCAATCTTCAATTTGAAAAACAATTTTTTCAAAACTTCTTCAAATGCAAAAATAAGATATTTTAAATACTTTTGAAGCTTAGTGTGTATGAATATGATCCAATATACATATAAGATGAAATATCTATGTTATTGATAATAAGCTCTAAAATAAGTTTTGATAAATACAAACTTAAACATATGATATAGAATCACCAAATAAGTTTTTCTAAATATTTGAACCAACAATGTGTATGGATGAATCTAAAACACGTAATAAACCATATAACTTGTTTTGATGAACTCAAATCATGAAACATAAGGATGTATACTTTGAAGCTCAAAAACAAAACGGTATTTTCTAAAATCAAAACTGTTGTATGAAAACACATATAAATT
>JAVJIF010029280.1:0-108423 GCA_038442645.1 Agave tequilana | reverse complement strand
GTGGGAAAGCTCTATTGATTGTCACCTTCAATTCAGTTTCTTGAAAAGGATTACAATAGTATCACTCTACAATACTCTTTCTCTCTTTTATCATGTAACTCTCTCTAACTTAAGCTATAAAGAAAAATAAAAATTAGATTGAAGAAGAAAAGAAAAACCTAAACTAAAGCTCTCTCTGAGATCGTCTGTTTTCTGCTTCGAGTTTGAGGGTATTTATAGGAGAAAACTAGAAGGATAAAAAGCGTATGAAGATAGGAAGATCTGGATATTTTGAATTTGAATTCTCCCCTTATCTCCAAACTAAATTTGATTTATCCAAAATTTAATTCTGATCTGCAGGCTGTTGGCGTGTTAATTGCTGAATATCACTTATCAACTAATAGAATTGAATCGAGTGATCAAAAGAAGAATATTAGCCCTTTAAGTCTTCTTTCTGTAATATCTTGAATCATCAGATTTGACCTTCGGTAGTGAAAGTTATGATTAAAATACTAAACAGTATCTGGCCTGAATCCGAATCTAGATTGCTTTATCTCATCCGTTGATCTTCTTTCAATCCATTTATCCTCTTGGATTTTCAATTTGTCTTCTAGAATTGATCAGATATTCATTTATCTTCAGCGAAACAGATAGGGTCTTCAAATAATCCATTTTTTCTTTAAAATGAGATGATATTATCTTATCTGATATATTCAGTTTTCAGATAAGATAGCTTCTATAACCTTTGGATTTGAATCGATCCCTTTTCTTTTGAACTTTTGAATTTAATTAGATAAATTTCATGATTATCTTCTCCATATCATACCCTGCATGAATTAAGACATTAAGACAAGTTATTTGTAATATTCATTACAGAATATATGTAGGAATGTTATAATATTTATGCAATATATGTGTCCAAACTGTTCGCCAAGGGAGACAAGAGTGTTCCATTCTACAAAAGCCGAATCAAAAGTAGAAACCCTAGATAGATAATCATTTAGGGTTGAATTTAAAGCATGGATGGCTTTTGCGTTAGCCTTAAGGTTTTTGCCATTTTTAAAATAAGAATATTTAATAGTGACAAAATCAACATGAATCCCTAGGGTTTTGAGATACATGGACATCTTAACTTTCTAAATTTGAAAGTTAAGAATATCAAACATGGGAGGTGTCATGTTTGATAAATTATGTAAGCTTGTTAATCTTGATATAAATTGTGTAAGTTTGATGATCACAGTATAAGTTGTGTAAGCTTGTTAATCATGGTATAAATTGTGTAAGGTTGATAAGTATGATATAAATTGTGTAAACTAGTTAATATAATATCAGAAAACTCTCGACTCATTTCACGATCTAAAATTTCAAAAATTAATGCAAATTATATAGCTTGATACTATATATTGGTCAAGATTATGGTTAAAATTGTATCACTTGTGAGGGGATTGAAATAATATATCAATTTCAGTAAAAGAAGAATCTTGAATCTATTACAGAGTCGTTCATGAATCGAAAGCTTGAGATATAGTATTGAATACATCAATAAATTCAAATGGGAAATCATTGTACTAAACATGGTGTTGATGATCCATACACATATATAAAGTATGGGTGTGAATTAGGGAAACTAAATTGATAAACTAAAAAATGTGAACTTGACTAATGTTGGTATTAATATGCTAATTGATGTGTTATGTGGATAAACAATGTGTGCTACGATATATATGTGTGCATTGCATAGCATGGAGGGAGGTTGCGGATGGGGAAGACGGAAAAATTATACACACACACACACACGTACGTGTATTCGCGCGCGCGCGCGTGTGTGCCTATATATATATATATATATATATATATATATATATATATATATATATATATATATATATATATATATAGAGAGAGAGAGAGAGAAATGTACCTCAGCCGACATGTAACACCCCGCTTCCCGAATACGTACTTAGTTGTGTATTTGTATTTTCAATCGTATTTTCTGATTTGGCTTCAGTATCTGTTTTGTATCATGAATTATTTATATGATCGTTTTGCCTTGGATCTGGATTCGTGAACTCGGAGTCAGCCCTAATCTGAACCGAGAACTCGATCCTAGTAAATTGCTCGATTTGGTCTTTTCGCTATTCCGATTTGACCGATTTCAGTTTTAAACATCGTTTTCCAATATTTTAGATTTTCTATGATTTTCTGAATTTTTCCTGAATTAAGTTGAAATTCTTCAAAATCGGGGTCGACCGATACGACAGACCGATTCTCAGATTTTTAATTAACAAACGGAATTGAATTTCAAGAAACGGCTTTCCTGTAACTTCTTAAAATTTCATTTTCTATCTAAATACTTTTTCTGTAAATTTTCTAAATTTATCGAAATTCCACTGGATTTGGTGTCGGCCAGTCTTACTAGTTGATTTCAGGAATTTTAATTTATAATTAGAATTAAATTTCTGGATTCCGCTTTTATATTACTTCTTAGAATTGTATTTTCTTTTTTCAGACATTTTTTGGATTTTTCAGATTTTATCAAAATCTGGCCGACCTGGTGTAGACCGGTATTGACCGTTGACTTCAGGATTTTTATTTTGAAAATGAGATAGAATTTCTGAAAACTGATTTCACCAAAAATCTTTATATAATATTTATTATTTTTGAGATTTTTTTGGGAGGCTTTCCAAGCTACTTAAATTTTTGGATTTTTTCGGAGTTTTCGGTGTTTTCCCAGATACCGGAATTTTATCCAGATATTCCACTTTTCTCTTTTTCCCATTTTCTCTCTCCTTTCTCAAACGCGAGTTTCACCAACCCACATTTAATGTTGAGATGTGCTCTCCATACTGCACTTAATACTTGTCCTGCAAAGTCAATTTTGAACCATGCCTTTTTGTCTTATCCAAATGCAAACTCGCGTTTATCCTCCTTGGACGCGGATTTTATTTCCGCGTCCAGTTCTTCTTGACTAAACGCAGCCAACCATTTTGGTGAGACGCAGGCCAATTGGGTGCGTTCTCTTTTGTTTTATATAGGGATGGCAACATATTATAATCATTTCCTCCATTATATATTAACCCCCACTCCTTCTCTCTCTCTTCCACTTTTTCTCTTCTTCCTTCTCCATTCCCTGCAACGAACCAGCAAGCTTATGGCAGCCCTTGCCTCATTTGGCCACCCATTTCTCCACCATTTCCCTTCATTTCCCCACAAATTTCTCCACCTCATTCTCCACCACCTCCTCCTTCATTTCAACCACAACACCACCTCCACTATCATCTTCTTCCTCTTCTTTTCCACCCAAATGACCCATTAACCTCCATAGCTTCATCACCATCTCCACCACCTCATACTCCATCTTAGCCACCAACGACCGCGCCATCTTCATCTCCTCGTCGTGCTCTCTCCGACGAGCCATAGCTTCGTTCTCCGAAGCCTTGTTTTCAACACTCCAATCTTTCAATTTGAACTATCCTTGCACCATCAACCTCCTTCCCTTGTGAAGGCCGGCCACTCCTTTCGGATTGGGGCCGTGCTCTTCTTCATCCACAATATCGCCGTAGATTATTCCGGTAATCGTTCGCGATTATTCCGGTAATCGTTTTGGTGATAATTGACGACAACGATTATTCCGGATGCACAAGGCTTCAAAGTAACATTTTTAGGCGAGTGGTTTTCCTCGCCAAAGACTTGGACAACTTATTCTCATACTTGCATTTTTATATCATGCAAGATAATCAACAAACACAAACCCTCAAAAGTTAGTTCTGCTCTCTGTTGTACTCTGTTAGTCGACTTGACCCAGTCATTAGTCGACCTGAACCCTTTATTAGTCGACTACTCCCTTACCTCAAGTCAACTAGCTTATTTGAAACGCGCCCTTTTTCTGAAAACGCAGCCTTATTAGTCGACTATCTTTTTCCCCTAGTCGACTAACTTTTTCCTGAAGACGCGGCTCTTTGAGACGCAGCCTATTAGTCGACTATCCTTTTTCCCCTAGTCGACTAACTTTTTCCTGAAGACGCGACCCTTTGAAACGCGGCCTTATTAGTCGACTACCCCTTTCTCTATAGTCGACTAACTCCCTTATAAGTTGACTACTTGCCTCTCCCTAGTCGACTAACTTTGACTGTCTGCTGTGGTTAATTACTTCTTTGAATATGGACCTCTCTCTCTAGCTCTCACGTTCTCTCTCCTCCCTCTCTTTCCTTTCTCTCTCTTGATTTCCTCCTCTCTCTATCACTTTTCTCTAAACGCGTTGACGCGTTGATTCCCTGGATTCCGGATCGAGGATTTCACTATGTCTTCTAAAGACTTAGGCGAGTGTTCTCGCTCTCGCCTCCATTTGGGTTTCCCCGCTTTGTCGGGTCGACATGTATTTTATTCCATGTTTTCATGTATTATGTATTGGGCTGAGTCCCTGTATTTGTGTATGGCCGAGTGCCAATGACTGGACCCTTCAGCCTCCGGTTTCTCACTATCTCGAAAGAGACGTGATTGGGACCGTCAGGTCTTTCAGCTCCGCCTGGTTATCATGATCAGCGTTCAGCGCTTTACCACTAGATTCGTCTAGGCGAGTTGCTGCCGGATTTACCGCTCGCACTTCAGCCGAGTCGTCCCGGTAACCTCGCCAGACGCTCTAGTGTTAAATACTGTTTGCTGTCTGTACTTCCAGCTTGCTCAGCTCCGCTTGATTGTGCTCAGCTACTACTCTATCATCATGCCATTATTTCATACATGTCTTTTACATGCTACTATTTAACACATGTATATCACCTGGCAACTGATTTGTTATCACCTAACATCGGACATGCTACCACTTGGCAAGACCTCTTGTTATGATATGACTTGCCACTGGATTATTATCAATCTCTTGACATGATTGGTCACTTGCCAATTATCATCCTCCTGTCATGCTATCACTTGACACCCGGCATGATATACTTGACTCTCATGATTATCACGATAACGGGAATGATGACTTGACATCTTGATAGTACAAACTGTACTCCTGTTATACTTGTGATACCTTATAGTACGAACCAGTACTCCTGATATACATGTATTCCTGATAATCCTGACTTGCTCTTGCTCATTCCCGAAATCTGATAATCATCTAATAAATCATAAAACTGGACAACTTACATCGGGTCGGGGGAAACTTGCGGCTATCAATATGTGTTCGTGTTTACAGTGGTACTAGGCATGTTGTGCAACTAAAACTTCCGGTCTGACCTGTGGGCCTCCAGGCGACCGAGGGGAGTGCTGGCTCCCTCCTTCTTGATACCATCTTGATAAGGGCATCCTATAAGACCCTCCTGATCGCCTTGCGGCAGGTTCCGTCCACCAAGCAACGGAACAATCCTGGGCCGTAGTCCCGGGTATGTACGGGACCCACTGTAAACATAGTTCGTTGATACCCCCGTTGGTTTCCAATAACAACCTTGCTTTACTCAGATATGGATATATGTGTGCTGGGACGCTAGTTCACATATCTAGATATCAGGGTAAGACGAGTAATAATAATAATAAAGTGCCAAGATGATAACCTGCTCTTTAAGTTGTAAGTAGAAGAATGTGGAATGGGACGCATACTGAAGCCTGCAACTTAAACGGCTATGAATCTGTGATATGCCTCACCATATTTGCTTGTCCGGGATTTTACTTCGGATTTTCGGCTTTATGTGTATTATAGTATTAACTGCTCATGCTCTGCTTTATCCCTTGTAACCACCTGCCTCCTGTTCATTTCTTATCATGCCCTGAGTACAGTCGGGTTGTATGTGCTTGGATTATGGTGACATGAGATAAATGTATATAGATGAGGGTTTCCTTGTTTGGATTATTCCTTCGACGTACTAGTCTTATGGAGCTGTGATCTGAAACCATACAATCAGATTTGCTCGTCCTCGGCTTTATTGGTTTTATTGCTTTACATATACTTACCCTTGCTCGCCACTTGGCTTTTGCTTCACCACTCGCCTGGGGAGTTCTATCTGACTCCCCTGGATCCTCATGTCCAGGTCATGGAGCTTGGAGCGTGTGGACTCTCCCTGTTGCTGATCAGAGTGGCGCAGCGGTAGCGTGGATCTCCAGTAGATCATCCAGAGCTCTATTCTTCCAGGCCCCCCCGTGTGCCTCTCGAGTTTTCCTTTGAAAACTCGTGAGTGCCTTTTATACTGTTCATACTTGTACCTCTCTTGTAATCTCGTAATTGCGCATATCAGTGATGTAATATTCATGTAATATTGGATCACCTCTGGTGATAACTTTGTTATTGTACTCATATGTTGGAATGTATAATGCACCACTTGCTTCCGTACTCTGATTCTTGCCTGTACTGATGCTTAGCGTATATACGTGAGGGTATTTCGGACCTGCGTATATACGTTGCAGTAACGTCTCCGTACCCGCAGGATGGGGGCGTTACAGGGTGGTATCAGAGCTAGGCTCTACATCCTCAGTACGTCCAGACGGCAAATTAATGGTAAAGAAATTTGCAACTGGAATGCATGAGTCCTGGTTATACAATCCAACTATAAGTACAAAGTTATCCATTCTCTCTTGACAATCTTGCCTTTGAATCCTGAAGTTCTCCCATCCTTTCATACTTCAGTTTCTTGTTATTTTTGGACCAACTTGGACATGAAAAGATGGGGAATTCTTAACGGTTTTGGTTCTTCCTAGAATGGCCCTAATGGAGGAAGTGTCGATTTGAGATGATTTCTACAAAACATGATGAAAAAGCTAACAAGAACAGATGAAGGTCCCGCACCAAAGATTATTGGTTGCACTCTGGGAACAGAAGCCAGGCGACATGTTGGATTTAGGAAAATTACAACCAGCAATCTTTCGGGCAAGGAGAAGCCCTGGATGCATAGCAGTGGCCGATGAACATGATGGATCTTCTGAAGTCAACTCGAGTCCCTGACGAGAACCAAGTGGAAGTGACCAAGATTTAGTTGAATGATATGGCCAGGACGTGATGGTTGGCAAAAGCAGCGAGACTGGAGAAGCCCAACACTTGGGACTAGTTCTCGAAAGGATTTCTATAAGAAGATTCTTCTCTGTAATAGCTCAGAAAGAAATGAAAGAATGATTTATCAAATTGCGGTAAGGAGATTGAATTGTAAATAAGTACACTGCAAAATTCCTAAGGCATAGTCGGTCGGTGTTTTACATGATGGCCGACCAGGAGAACCGAGCAAGCAATATCTTAGTGAGAAATGGAGATGAAGAGCAAGATGTTTCTTATCCCCAAGCAACCCAAGAAGTATTCTCAAGTTCTTTTGTCATCATCCGGGAAGTGGAATGGACCCAGAGAAGAAAGATTAGGATGAGTTGCATGTGAAGTTGGTGAAGAGACCCTCTTAATTGATGGAAGTGAAGGCTCAGACAGGCCTCTGGATGCCCTACTAGCTAAGCCTTCCCTCCAACCTTGCCCTCAACACATGACATGGGAGTATTGTCTGAAGCCGAGCACTATAACACAACCGCCGGAGAGGTTATGAATTATGTCATACACGGGTTCAGAGATTAGTTGAAAAGTGACTGTCTGTTCAGGGAGACAGAGAACATCCCACCGATCAGATCAACTCATCCAGTATCACCGTTGTGAGGGAATCCAAGACCTACTGGCAGAATAACCTCGCTTCATCCCCAGCATCCAGCATGAAGTCATACACAAAAGAGACCAAGGGTTAGGGTACATAGTAAAAGGAGGCGAACGTATAATCTGAGGAAGTCAGGATACTGATAAAGTGAAAACAGAAAAGAATGCTCAATATCTTATAAGGAGCCCTGAAAGTACTGACCATAACCATTGTCCCCATTTTTAGCATGTCCGGGGGTTGGTAAATTCTCCATATCATATCCTTCTCATTGCACTATCATCACCAATCTTAGTTCGTCCGTGTCTACCCCCCTATTTCATGATTCCTATCTTTTCTATTTTTACTATTCTGATTTTAGTAATCTTTATGCCAACTTAAGATATGCGTATGAAAAGTCACCTAGAGGGGGGTGAATAGGTGACAATGCTAATCTAGTCAACTTAATGCGGAATTTAAAAACTTAAAGCAAATTACACTCAAGTGCTATCAACAAGTGATGCACACAACCAAGCCAAGCAAATATGAATGAGCAATGTAAGTAAATGCAAGGCACAAAGTAAAGAGAGAGTAGAGAAAGAGCCAATGGATCAAGCGCAAACACAGAGATATGTTTCGAGGTTCGAGCACTCAGCTCTACATCCCCGCCTTCGACACACGAAGGATTTCCACTAGCTCGTCCACCTAGGACCCTTTACAAATAGCACCCAACTCCTCTCTTTACAACCTCCTCCTTGAGGCACAAATCCAAGTCAACCAACACAACCTCCTCCTTGAGGCAAACTCCAACAATCACAACCTCCTCCTTGAGGCAAATTCTCAACCAATACAACAAACTCCCAATCACCAACCAATACAAGGATCACCTCTCAACTAGAGGGATACAACCCAAAGCATAAAGCTAAGAAAAGATTGGGTTACAACTTGGTGGTCACAACAACAACCACAAACAACTTCTTCTTCTCCCACACAAATATCCTATAGATATAGATAGTAGATTTTAGCTCAAGTGTGGAGAAACCAAGGGATTTGAAACCAGCAACTCAAAGAAAATCTTTGGGAAATAAATGAAACCAAGATAGAGAAGTTCAATTCAAAAGCTTTTCCCAAACCCTTTTCTTTGATTTTTCAAACCCTAATGAAAACACCAAAAAGATTGTTCAATTTGAATCCAAATACCTATTTTGATTGCAGCAAAAACACCAGAGAGATAGAAAATTTTAGCCCAAAAATTCTTAGAGAAAAACTCTCTCAAATGGGGTATTTATAGGCAATTTAGAAAAATAGCCGTTTACAGAATATATGCCAGAAATAGCCTGCCGGTCGACCGGCCCGGTCGACCGCCCAACGTTCGAATTTTCGAACGTTACAGCTGCCGGTCGACCGGTCCGGTCGACCGAAAATTCCTGAGAGCAAACAGCTCTCCGTCGGTCGACCGCTTCGGTCGACCGGCCCATTGGGCTGCAGACGTGCACAGGTCTGTGCACGTCGGTCGACCGAACCGGTCGACCGGCCCTTGGTGCGGTCGACCGCTTCGGTCGACCGACCAGGCCTGTCAGCCTATAAATGGGTCAGAAAACTGAGGTAAAAAATATTCCAATAAATCCCACAAAATCTCTAAAATTCCACAAAAATAGTTTTATCATTTTATATTGAAATACAAACTTGTGTTAAAAATCCTAACACAAATTTCAAACATATTTGACTATTTTTGTGTCATAGAAATTTTGCCAAAAACCAAAAACCGTATTTTCTAAAACTTGGAATCTTGAATAGAAAACACGTTTTGTCTAAAACTCATCCAAATACAAAAATATGATATTTAAACACTTTGAAACAAGTTGTATATGAATAGAAATTCAATATACAAGAAACATATAGATATCATGATTTTTGTCATTAAGTCCAAAATAATGTTTTGATAAAAATACCAAAACATAAAACACATGAAATAGAATATCAAACTAAGTTTGTTTAAGCAATAGAAGCATGCATGTATATAGAACAAATCATATATACACTAAACCATGTAAACTTGTTTTGATATAAAATCTATTCATGAAAACCAAGATCGGTTAAACCAACAACTTAAAACCATATTCAAAACGTGAAACATGTGTGTTGTGAACTTGAGCTTATCATACTATACTAATCTTTACAATTAAGATCTAAACCCAAACTAAAAACTATGGATACCTAAGTCTTCTTGTAGAGCGCAATCTCCAAGTTGACTCGATCCAAAACTCCTTTGATTCACCGAGCAATTGCAATATATCATTTTTGATGCGCGGGCTCTTGAATCAACATGTGCAAGCTTCCAAATCATCTTGTTGAAGCTAAATACCAACTAATATCTTGATTAATGATCTGAGACTAAAACACAAGATTATTAGTACACATAACTACATGAGTTAGTCATCATCAAAACTAGAGTGGAAAGCCTTTGGGCCAATAATCTCCCCCTTTTTGATGATGACAAAACTCATGGAGTTATATATGCATGGATTAAAGTAAAGCTTCAAAGAAGCTCCCCCTTAACTCATGCATAACAATAAAACATATAAGATATGCAATGAATGTTCTCTAACACATAATAAAACATACTTTTGATATCAATAAAACAAAATTAAAACAAAACAAAAACATATGCATAAATCAACCATGCATATAAACTACAAATTCCTCTCCCCCTTTTGTCACTCATCAACAAAGGGGTAAAACAAACCAAAAACAAATTGCTAAATCTCTTGATACCAAAAACAAATCAAACATAGCTAAAGCTTTAGATATACCAAACAAGTTCTTGATATCAATTGAAATAATCAATAAATTGAGGAATGCCAATACCAATATTATACAAGGCATTGAAACAAGAATAATCATTTTATATCAAAATGAAAACATGCAATGTAAACTATAAGACAAATTGATACAAATTTAAGTAAACAAATAGCCTCTAGATACCAATAGAAGAAATTTTTAACACAAATGGCTTCTTGATACCAATTACACAACAATGTAAATTTTCCAATCATTTTTCATCATAAAGTTAGGGAGTGAAAAGCAAAACAAGTACTAATTGAAATACAAAATACGAATTTTCTCCCCCTTTATGAAATACCAAAGAAACTTATGCATAAGCTTGTATTAAGATACCAATTGAAAAACTCATCAATTGAAACAATATAGTCATTTAAAATTAAGCTATGCAAAATCAAGATTTGTGCTCTAAAATATATGATTATGATAGGCACAAAGGAAACTTCTATGTATGTAAAAGATTAGATATCAATTGAAATTGATACTATATGAGGTGCAAACATACATACACAAAGCAAACACATATGAGTATACAAAAAATATGTCATATTGATACCAATTGAAAGAACTCAATGATACCAATTGAAATAACACAAGTAAGGTCAAGTGTATAACTCATATCAACTACCACCCTTCCAAGATAAGTTTTAAATGATTTTCAAGATGAAACATACTTGATCATGGTCTCCCATCCAACCGCCCATTCGATGGTAGGGGTTTTCAAAAATAGATTAGAACAAAATAGTGTGTATGAAAATCACTACCTCATGAAGAATATCACAACTAGTTATGTAAGTCAACTAGTACGAAATCCTTCAAGATGAAATAAATAGATTTTTCATGAAACATGGAAATCACATGATCACTAAACACTCAAGAATCTATATGGCACCAATAATACTCATGAAAATCAAGTCATGAGAAAACATCAAAGGTGAGTGTACAAGTGTTGTGAGAAACATATCATCATGAAAATTGACAATTAGGCTCAATATGGAAATCATCAAGATATGAAACATAAATGAATCATGAAATCCATGAAAGTTCATTTAGGATGTGAAATCACCAATTGAAAATTTGAAAAATCACTTATTGAAGTCCATGATATTAATTGAAAAATCATCTTAAAAATAAGATTTTCATCATAAATGGGAAATCACATAGAAACATGAAATTTATCCAAATGATCTTAAACTTCAAGGCATATGTATGTCATGTACAAACTAAAGTATACATACATATCCCAAACATAAAGAGTCCACAAAATAGTATGCATGAAGGCACGTGGCTTAAGGATGTATATGTATAAATGATAATTTGGACAAGATGGACATATACATGAAGTCAAAACAAAACATGTAAGATAGTGAATACAAGTCAAATGTATGAATCATCAAAACTAGATTATACTAGTACATCAAGTGAATACAAATGAGCGTTTAAGCACAAACATATATAAAGGTCTATTTGTAGTTCACTAGTTGTACAAGTATAAATCCTAGTCTTAATGAAAACTATCATTCAAGCAAGTAGTCAAAACATGAAGCATAAAACGGGTCAACAATCAATATGATCATGATAATCAAAAACACGAATCATTAAAACAAAAACATCATATAATCATAAACATCCAAATGGTCATAATGCATATGCATGTGCATTAGATCTAGGGCATACATGTTAGTTCTAAACAAGGTGAGAACACAAAATAAGATCCATATTAAACATGGGTGCTCAAGTAACTAAACATGTATAACACTATTCTAATAAGCATGGCATAGGCATAATGAATAACAAAACATGACATGCTATAAATAGATGAGCATTAAAAGCATTCAAAATAAAAATGGGAGTTAGAGAATGATACCAAAACCGATGAAGGTGCATCTCTAGTTCTCCAAACCACGGTGGTCCTCCCACCAAATCTCCTTGAGAGTGTAGCATCCAAATGGTTCTCTTTTAAGCTTAGAATGCATCCACCTCAAGGCACCAATGCCCTCAAGTGATGCGAGAGCTTCCACCTACATCAAAAGTTAAAGAGGTGATTTTTGGTACCCATTTCTTTGTGGGTCCACGGGGGTTAGTATCTTTTCTAACCCAAACAAAATTAGTTGCTAAATTTTCATGATAATGCGATCATAACAAAATCTAGCAAGGTGGCCTTTTCGACCACAATGTGTACATGTGTACACGTGAGCATACATATGATGGTGGTGATCATGAAAAGCATGTGTATGCCTAGATGGGTGTGCATGCAAGGTTGGAACTTGTTTCTTGCGAATCAAGGTTTCCAAACGTGTATGATTTAAAGCACATTGGCTCAAAGTGGAGCCCAAACTATCAACACTTTTCTTCAAAACATTTATATCATTTTCTATGCTAGAAGATAAAGTGGAGCATGCAATAGAAGTGCTAGAAGTAGAAGCAATGCTATCATGGCAAATATGCAAATCAATGTCATTTTGCAAGGATTCATTTTTAATCAAAACCAAATCCAATTCTTTAGTGATAGAATCAATCTCATTTCGCAAAGCAAGATTTCCTTCAAAAGCAAGATCTAATTTTGAAGATAAAACTTTGTTGTTCTCCAAAATATCATCACAATCATTTTTGCCTTTTAAAACTTCAATTTCTTTAAGGGCAAGTTCAAGTTGAGATTCAAGTGAGTCACGTTCACTAGTAATCTCTTCTTTCTCTTGCAAAATCGATTCAAAAGTAGAACATAAATCCTTTAATTCTTCTTTTAAATCAAAATGTTTCTTTTTCAAAATCTCATGTTTTTCCATAAATTTTTCAAGTTTAGAGGCAAGTTCAACATTCAAATTTTGAACTTCAAAGCAACCATGGCAATATGAACTAGAGCTATCATCAAGAGGGGAATCCGAATGTACCTCATGAGAGTCATTCCCATATGCCATAAAGCCACGCTCTTCGGAAGCTTCTCTCTTAGATCTCCTCAAGTTGTTGATAATCCTTGGAAGCTCGGGAGAAGTCAAGATGCTCCAAACTGCAAAAGCCGAATCATAGCGATCAAAAATAGGTAAAAGATGTTCATTTAGAGATGCTAGAAGTGTCCTAAGGGCTAATGCATTGGCCTTCTTATGCTTGCTACTATTAGGGAGGGATTCTATAGTGATGGCTTGATAAACTAGATGACCTAGAGTTTTTAAATGCCTAGTCATGTCCACCTTCCAAGCATCAAGTCTAAAATGGTCAAACATAGGAGGGCTAGCCATGAGTGCAAACTAATATGAGTGCAAATGACAATGCAAATGAAGATTAGCAAACCAAGATCTCACTCCTAGGTGGTTAAACCTAAATATCAGGAGCGCTAGCTCTGATACCAATTGAAAAGTCACCTAGAGGGGGGGTGAATAGGTGACAATGCTAATCTAGTCAACTTAATGCGGAATTTAAAAACTTAAAGCAAATTACACTCAAGTGCTATCAACAAGTGATGCACACAACCAAGCCAAGCAAATATGAATGAGCAATGTAAGTAAATGCAAGGCACAAAGTAAAGAGAGAGTAGAGAAAGAGCCAATGGATCAAGCGCAAACACAGAGATATGTTTCGAGGTTCGAGCACCCAGCTCTACATCCCCGCCTTCGACACACGAAGGATTTCCACTAGCTCGTCCACCTAGGATCCTTTACAAATAGTACCCAACTCCTCTCTTTACAACCTCCTCCTTGAGGCACAAATCCAAGTCAACCACACAACCTCCTCCTTGAGGCAAACTCCAACAATCACAACCTCCTCCTTGAGGCAAATTCTCAACCAATACAACAAACTCCCAATCACCAACCAATACAAGGATCACCTCTCAACTAGAGGGATACAACCCAAAGCACAAAGCTAAGAAAAGATTGGGTTACAACTTGGTGGTCACAACAACAACCACAAACAACTTCTTCTCCCACACAAATATCCTATAGATATAGATAGTAGATTTAGCTCAAGTGTGGAGAAAACCAAGGGATTTGAAACCAGCAACTCAAAGAAAATCTTTGAGAAATAAATGAAACCAAGATAGAGAAGTTCAATTCAAAAGCTTTTCCCAAAACCCTTTTCTTTGATTTTTCAAACCCTAATGAAAACACCAAAAAGATTGTTCAATTTGAATCCAAAAACCTATTTTGATTGCAGCAAAAACACCAGAGAGATAGAAAATTTTAGCCCAAAAATTCTTAGAGAAAAACTCTCTCAAATGGGGTATTTATAGGCAATTTAGAAAAATAGCCGTTTACAGAATATATGCCAGAAATAGCCTGCCGGTCGACCGGCCCGGTCGACCGCCCAACGTTCGAATTTTCGAACGTTACAGCTGCCGGTCGACCGGTCCGGTCGACCGAAAATTCCTGAGAGCAAACAGCTCTCCGTCGGTCGACCGCTTCGGTCGACCGGCCCATTGGGCTGCAGACGTGCACAGGTCTGTGCACGTCGGTCGACCGAACCGGTCGACCGGCCCTTGGTGCGGTCGACCGCTTCGGTCGACCGACCAGGCCTGTCAGCCTATAAATGGGTCAGAAAACTGAGGTAAAAAATATTCCAATAAATCCACAAAATCTCTAAAATTCCACAAAAATAGTTTTATCATTTTATATTGAAATACAAACTTGTGTTAAAAATCCTAACACAAATTTCAAACATATTTGACTATTTTTGTGTCATAGAAATTTTGCCAAAAACCAAAAACCGTATTTTCTAAAACTTGGAATCTTGAATAGAAAACACGTTTTGTCTAAAACTCATCCAAATACAAAAATATGATATTTAAACACTTTGAAACAAGTTGTATATGAATAGAAATTCAATATACAAGAAACATATAGATATCATGATTTTTGTCATTAAGTCCAAAATAATGTTTTGATAAAAATACCAAAACATAAAACACATGAAATAGAATATCAAACTAAGTTTGTTTAAGCAATAGAAGCATGCATGTATATAGAACAAATCATATATACACTAAACCATGTAAACTTGTTTTGATATAAAATCTATTCATGAAAACCAAGATCGGTTAAACCAACAACTTAAAACCAATATTCAAAACGTGAAACATGTGTGTTGTGAACTTGAGCTTATCATACTATACTAATCTTTACAATTAAGATCTAAACCCAAACTAAAAACTATGGATACCTAAATCTTCTTGTAGAGCGCAATCTCCAAGTTGACTCGATCCAAAAACTCCTTTGATTCACCGAGTAATTGCAATATATCATTTTTGATGCGCGGGCTCTTGAATCAACATGTGCAAGCTTCCAAATCATCTTGTTGAAGCTAAACACCAACTAATATCTTGATGATCTGAGACTAAAACACAAGATTATTAGTACACATAACTACATGAGTTAGTCATCATCAAAACTAGAGTGGAAAGCCTTTGGGCCAACAGCGTAGACTAGTGAGGTAACCACAGGGCAGGTGTGGTTCGCTCTCATTATGATCTAGCATCCCTCGACTCTGTTACATCACATTGTTTTATATTGGACAGATCTTCGGCCTCGCATTATATTCTTGTATTTATGGATACATCATGAGAGACCAGTACATCAAGTGGACTAGTCATCGCTTATATAGTCAGATAGACTGTATCCTTACATGAGGAGTGTCAGTATATAACAGTGTTCCAGAATCAGGACTTCTGACAGACAGAGTTATGGTATTTTTTTCATTTCTATTACTCTAATAAGCGATCATGATTTCTTCAACTATGTTCATGGGACTCAGGTATTCTCGGAGCAGATCTGTCGTCAGGTTATTATCCGGAAGACAGTATTCAAGATTCGTTTCGATTCTTATGATTTCTTGATAGTGTTCTCAGAGCCACTAACTTCTGGCAGTCTTTATCGATTTGGTGGACCATAGGCTCCGCTAGCCTCGCCAAGCGAGGGTCGTGTTCTAGTCACCCGTGAACCTAACCGGGTGTGAGCTTCGCAGCACCCTGGTACTTAGCATTTAGCGTTGTGTTACGCGCTGGCTTCGCCGCGTGAGCTTCGCCATATGCGAGCCTCGCAGAGCGTTAGCTTCGCCACACCCTAATGCTTAACACCTGAGCTGTGTTACGCGATAGCTTCACCTAGGCTTGCTTTACCCGTGGCTAGTTCCTTCAGTGCTTAGCACTCTAGCCCGTTCCTCGGATTTCTTCTGCCTAGCGTGCTTTCATGGATCCGCTGAACAAGGTTTTATCGCTGTATATGAGCTATCGCCACGATCCTTATGAATGATCCACTCGGCCAATCTTGCAAGGCCCAGATATCTTAAACATGTTTCATCTGCAGTCGGGTTATCATTCAGGAGTCAGTATTCAGAATTCTTCACAGTTATTCTATATTCTTGACTACGTCTTTCAGAATTAGCAACGCCCAGTTTACGGAAATTCTTAAATTATTGGTCTTCTTGATTTATACTCATCATTATCAAGGTTTTCTTTATCTTGGGTATTCTGGTTTATTCCCGGGAATTAATATGTATGTGGCACCTCAGTAATTCTACTGCAGAAGGACAACATCATGCCATGCAGGGTTTTGTATCATATTATGGATTTCAGCACTACGGATTTCTATGGATCTCATCAGCTTTGGTTCACAACCTGATTGAAGTATTATTGATTATCTCTCCAAGTCAGCTCACTCTATATTATTCAGAATGAATTAGTCTTTTGAAGTTCTGACAGCGTTCTTTTATAAGTAGACATCAGATCAGTATTATTGTGGCACCATCAGAGGATGTATGTATACGGCAGAAGTGCAGAGATGCTTTAGTCCTGAGTTAGCTGTTCAGTCAATCTGGGAGAACAGCTCATAGTTATTCATATCTTGATTGGCATAATCCTCATTCCTATCTTTTTGTGTTCACATTTTACCCCTTATCGAAATTGCGAGGACGCAATTTTTTATAAGGTGGATGGAGTGTAACACCCCGCTTCCCGAATACGTACTTAGTTGCGTATTTGTATTTTCAATCGTATTTTTTGATTTGGCTTCAGTATCTGTTTTGTATCATGAATTATTTATATGATCGCTTTGCCTTGGATCTGGATTCGTGAACTCGGAGTCAGCCCTAATCTGAACCGGGAACTCGATCCTAGTAAATTGCTCGATTTGATCTTTTCGCTATTCCGATTTGACCGATTTCAGTTTTAAACATCGTTTTCCAATATTTTAGATTTTCTATGATTTTCTGGATTTTTCCTGAATTAAGTTGAAATTCTTCAAAATCGGGGTCGACCGATACGACAGACCGATTCTCGGATTTTTAATTAACAAACGGAATTGAATTTCAAGAAACGGCTTTCCTATAACTTCTTAAAATTTCATTTTATATCTAAATACTTTTTCTGTGAATTTTCTAAATTTATCGAAATTCCACTGGATTTGGTGTCGGCCAGTCTTACTAGTTGATTCCAGGAATTTTAATTTATAATTGGAATCAAATTTCTGAATTCCGCTTTTATATTACTTCTTAGAATTATATTTTCTTTTTTCAGACATTTTTTGGGATTTTTCAGATTTTATCAAAATCTGGCCGACCTGGTGTAGACCGGTATTGACCGTTGACTTCAGGATTTTTATTTTGAAAATGAGATGGAATTTTGAAAAATGATTTCACCAAAAATTTTTATATAATATTTATTATTTTTGAGATTTTTTGGGAGGCTTTCCAAGCTACTTAAATTTTGGACTTTTTCGGAGTTTTCGGTGTTTTCCCAGATACCGGAATTTTATCCAGATATTCCACTTTTCTCTTTTTCCCATTTTCTCTCTCCTTTCTCAAATGCGAGTTTCACCAACCCACATTTAATGTTGAGATGTGCTCTCCATACTGCACTTAATACTTGTCCTGCAAAGTCAATTTTGAACCATGCCTTTTTGTCTTATCCAAATGCAAACTCGCGTTTATCCTCCTTGGACGCGGATTTTATTTCCGCGTCCAGTTCTTCTTGACTAAACGCAGCCAACCATTTTGGTGAGACGCAGGCCAATTGGGTGCGTTCTCTTTTGTTTTATATAGGGATGGCAACATATTATAATCATTTCCTCCATTATATATTAACCCCCACTCCTTCTCTCTCTTCCACTTTTTCTCTTCTTCCTTCTCCATTCCCTGCAACGAACCAGCAAGCTTATGGCAGCCCTTGCCTCATTTGGCCACCCATTTCTCCACCATTTCCCCTTCATTTTCCCACAAATTTCTCCACTTCATTCTCCACCACCTCCTCCTTCATTTCAACCACAACACCACCTCCACCATCATCTTCTTCCTCTTCTTTTCCACCCAAATGACCCATTAACCTCCATAGCTTCATCACCATCTCCACCACCTCATACTCCATCTTAGCCACCAACGACCGCGCCATCTTCATCTCTTCGTCGTGCTCTCTCCGACGAGCCATAGCTTCGTTCTCCGAAGCCTTGTTTTCAACACTCCAATCTTTCAATTTGAACTATCCTTGCACCATCAACCTCCTTCCCTTGTGAAGGTCGGCCACTCCTTTCGGATTGGGGCCGTGCTCTTCTTCGTCAACAATATCGCCGTAGATTATTCCGGTAATCGTTCACGATTATTCCGGTAATCGTTTTGGTGATAATTGACGACAACGATTATTCCGGATGCACAAGGCTTCAAAGTAACATTTTTAGGTGAGTGGTTTTCCTCGCCAAAGACTTGGACAACTTATTCTCATACTTGCATTTTTATATCATGCAAGATAATCAACAAACACAAACCCTCAAAAGTTAGTTCTGCTCTCTGTTGCACTCTGTTAGTCGACTTGACCCAGTCATTAGTCGACTTGAACCCTTTATTAGTCGACTACTCCCTTACCTCAAGTCGACTAGCTTATTTGAAACGCGCCCTTTTTCTGAAAACGCAGCCTTATTAGTTGACTATCTTTTTTCCCTAGTCGACTAACTTTTTCCTGAAGACGCGGCTCTTTGAGACGCAGCCTATTAGTCGACTATCCTTTTTCTCCTAGTCGACTAACTTTTTCCTGAAGACGCGACCCTTTGAAACGCGGCCTTATTAGTCGACTACCCCTTTCTCTATAGTCAACTAACTCCCTTATAAGTCGACTACTTGCCTCTCCCTAGTCGACTAACTTTGACTGTCTGCTGTGGTTAATTACTTCTTTGAATATGGACCTCTCTCTAGCTCTCACGTTCTCTCTCCTCCCTCTCTTTCCTTTCTCTCTCTTGATTTCCTCCTCTCTCTATCACTTTTCTCTAAACGCGTTGACGCGTTGATTCCCTGGATTCCGGATCGAGGATTTCACTATGTCTTCTAAAGACTTAGGCGAGTGTTCTCGCTCTCGCCTCCATTTGGGTTTCCCCGCTTTGTCGGGTCGACATGTATTTTATTCCATGTTTTCATGTATTATGTATTGGGCTGAGTCCCTGTATTTGTGTATGGCCGAGTGCCAATGACTGGACCGTTCAGCCTCCGGTTTCTCACTATCTCGAAAGAGACGTGATTGGGACCGTCAGGTCTTTCAGCTCCGCCTGGTTATTGAAAAGTCACCTAGAGGGGGGGTGAATAGGTGACAATGCTAATCTATGAACTAAATGCGGAATTTAATAACTTAATGCAAATTACACTCAAGTGTGATCAACAAATGATTCACACACAACCAAGCCAAGCAAATATGAATGCACAATATGAATAAGGCAAGGCACAAAGTAAAGAGAGAGATAGAGAGAGCCAATGGATCAAGCGCAAACAACAAGATATGTTATCGAGGTTCGAGCACCCAGCTCTACATCCCCGCCTTCGACACACGAAGGATTTCCACTAGCTCGTCCACTTAGGACCCTTTACAAGGAGTACCCAACTCCTCTCTTTACAACCTCCTCCCTGAGCACAAATCCAAGCCAACCAACACAACCTCCTCCTTGAGGCAAACTCCAACAATCACAACCTCCTCCTTGAGGCAAATTCCAAACCAATACAACAAACTCCCAATCACCAACCAATACAAGGATCACCTCTCAACTAGAGGGATACAACCCAAAGCACAAAGCTAAGAAAAGATTGGGTTACAACTTGGTGGTCACAACAACAACCACAAACAACTTTTTCTTCCACACAAATAACCTATAGATATAGATAGTAGATTTTTGCTCAAGTGTGGAGAAAACCAAAGGAATGGAAATCAGAAATCACAAAGAAAATCCTTGGGAAAAATCAAGAAATCAAGATAGAATAGTTCAATCAAAATTCTTTCCCAAAAACCCTTTCTTTGATTTTTCAAACCCTAATGAAAACACCAAATGGATTGTACAATTCAAGCTCAAAAACTTCTTTTGATTGCTTTGAAAACACCAGAGAATCGGCAAAAATTCGCACAGAAAATCTTAGAGAAAACCTCTCTCAAATGGGGTATTTATAGGCAATTACAGAAAATAGCCGTTTACAGAACTTTTGCCAGAAATAGCCTTCCGGTCGACCGGGACGGTCGACCGCCCAACGGTCAAATTTAGAACCGTTGTGGCTACCGGTCGACCGCCTCGGTCGACCGAAAATACCTGAGAGCAAACTGCTCTCTGTCGGTCGACCGCTTCGGTCGACCGGATGCAGTGTCAGCCTGCGTGCACGTATCCGTGCACGTCAGTCGACCGGAACGGTCGACTGGCTTCTTTGGTGCGGTCGACCGTACCAGTCGACCGGCCAAGCCTGGCAGACAAAAATCAGGTCTGAAATCTGGGGTAAAAATATTATAATAAATCCCACAAAATCTCTAAAATTCCACAAAAATAGTTTTATCATTTTAGATTGAAATACAAACTTGTGTTAAAAATCCTAACACAAATTTCAAACATATTTGACTATTTTTGTGTCATGGAAATTTTGCCAAAAACCAAAAACCGTATTTTCTAAAACCTTGTATTTTGAATAGAAAATACACATTGTCTAAAACTTATCTATGATACAAAAATATGATATTTAAACACTTTGAAGCATATTGTATATGAATAGAAATTCAATATACAAGAAACATATATATATCATGATTTTTGTCATTAAGTCCAAAAATATGTTTTGTTGTAAATACCAAAACATAAAAACACATGGAATAGATTATCAAACAAAGTTTGTCTAAACAATTGAAGCATGCATGTATATAGAACAAATCTAATATACATAACCCATGTAAACTTGTTTTGATAAAAAATCTATTCATGAAAACCAAGATCGGTTAAACCTAAAACCGAAAATCAAAACATGAAAGGTGTGTGTTGTGAACTTGAGCTTATCATACTATTCTAATCTTTACAATTAGGATCTAAACCCAAACTAAAACTATGGATACCTAAGTCTTCTTGTAGAGCGCAATCTCCAAGGTAGAGCGCAATCTCCAAGTCGGCTCGATCCAAAAAACTCTTGATTCACCGAGCAAGTGCAATGTATGATCTTTTATGCGCGGGCTCTTGAATCAACATGTGCAAGCTTCCAATATATCTTGTTGAAGCTAAACACCAACTAATATCTTGATTAATAAACTGAAACTAAAATCACAAGATAATTAGTACACATAACTACATGAGTTAATCATCATCAAAACTAGAGTGAAAGGCCTTTGGGCCAACAATCTCCCCCTTTTTGATGATGACAAAACTCATGGAGTTATATATGCATGGATTAAAGTAAAGCTTCAAAGAAGCTCCCCCTTAACTCATGCATAGGAATAAACAAACAATAAGATGCATATAAACAAGGTTCTTGACATAAAATGAATATGCATATGAAACATGCTATTGATTCCAATTAAAACAAAACAACTAAATTACCAAAACATGCTCTTGATACCAATGGATACTAATAAAAATAAAACTCATAATGCTCTTGATACCAATACCAATGGAGATGAAATGAACATAAAACTGAAAACTCATGCATATCAACTCCAATAAATCTTCTGCCCCTTTTTGTCAATCATCAACAAAGGGGTAAAAACAAAATAGATATGAATTCTTCTCCCCCTAAATATATGAAACAAAGAATAAACAAACTACTTCAAGGGGTGAAACCAAAAATGATACAATTAAAAAATGTGTCAAAGAAGTGCATTATGATATCAATAGAAAGTGATCATAAAAACATTTAAGAAATGCCTACCAATTACCAATTGAAAGTAAGAGGGGCATTGAAAACAAATATGATCCCAATTGAAATTAAAACATATTGAAAATAAAACACATGATACCAATTGAAAAACACATTGATACCAATTTGAGTGAACAAATGCATCTTGATACCAATTGAAGATATATATCTTTATACAAGCAATATCATTTTAAAATTTGTGATATCTTGATAAACTAGATGACCTAGTGTTTTTAAATATCTAGTCATGTTAACTTTCCAAGAGTCAAGTCTAGTATGGTCAAACATAGGAGGGCTAGCCATGAGAGCAAACTAGTATGAGTGCAAATAAAATGCAAAGAAGATTAGCAATCCAAGATCACTCCTAGGTGGTTAAACCTAAATATCAAGAGCACTAGCTCTGATACCAATTGAAAAGTCACCTGAGGGGGGGTGAATAGGTGACAATGCTAATCTATGAACTAAATGCGGAATTTAATAACTTAATGCAAATTACACTCAAGTGTGATCAACAAATGATTCACACACAACCAAGCCAAGCAAATATGAATGCACAATATGAATAAGGCAAGGCACAAAGTAAAGAGAGAGATAGAGAGAGCCAATGGATCAAGCGCAAACAACAAGATATGTTATCGAGGTTCGAGCACCCAGCTCTACATCCCCGCCTTCGACACACGAAGGATTTCCACTAGCTCGTCCACTTAGGACCCTTTACAAGGAGTACCCAACTCCTCTCTTTACAACCTCCTCCCTGAGGCACAAATCCAAGCCAACCAATACAACCTCCTCCTTGAGGCAAACTCCAACAATCACAACCTCCTCCTTGAGGCAAATTCCAAACCAATACAACAAACTCCCAATCACCAACCAATACAAGGATCACCTCTCAACTAGAGGGATACAACCCAAAGCACAAAGCTAAGAAAAGATTGGGTTACAACTTGGTGGTCACAACAACAACCACAAACAACTTCTTCTTCCACACAAATAACCTATAGATATAGATAGTAGATTTTTGCTCAAGTGTGGAGAAAACCAAAGGAATGGAAATCAGAAATCACAAAGAAAATCCTTGGGAAAAATCAAGAAATCAAGATAGAATAGTTCAATCAAAATTCTTTCCCAAAAACCCTTTCTTTGATTTTCCAAACCCTAATGAAAACACCAAATGGATTGTACAATTCAAGCTCAAAAACTTCTTTTGATTGCTTTGAAAACACCAGAGAATCAGCAAAAATTCGCACAGAAAATCTTAGAGAAACCTCTCTCAAATGGGGTATTTATAGGTAATTACAGAAAATAGCCGTTTACAGAACTTTTGCCAGAAATAGCCTTCCGGTCGACCGGGACGGTCGACCGCCCAACGGTCAAATTTAGAACCGTTGTGGCTACCGGTCGACCGCCTCGGTCGACCGAAAATACCTGAGAGCAAACTGCTCTCTGTCGGTCGACCGCTTCGGTCGACCGGATGCAGTGTCAGCCTGCGTGCACGTATCCGTGCACGTCAGTCGACCGGAACAGTCGACTGGCTTCTTTGGTGCGGTCGACCGTACCAGTCGACCGGCCAAGCCTGGCAGACAAAAATCAGGTCTGAAATCTGGGGAAAAATATTATAATAAATCCCACAAAATCTCTAAAATTCCACAAAAATAGTTTTATCATTTTATATTGAAATACAAACTTGTGTTAAAAATCCTAACACAAATTTCAAACATATTTGACTATTTTTGTGTCATGGAAATTTTGCCAAAAACCAAAAACCGTATTTTCTAAAACCTTGTATTTTGAATAGAAAATACACATTGTCTAAAACTTATCCATGATACAAAAATATGATATTTAAACACTTTGAAGCATATTGTATATGAATAGAAATTCAATATACAAGAAACATATATATATCATGATTTTTGTCATTAAGTCCAAAAATATGTTTTGTTGTAAATACCAAAACATAAAACACATGGAATAGATTATCAAACAAAGTTTGTCTAAACAATTGAAGCATGCATGTATATAGAACAAATCTAATATACATAACCCATGTAAACTTGTTTTGATAAAAAATCTATTCATGAAAACCAAGATCGGTTAAACCTAAAACCGAAAATCAAAACATGAAAGGTGTGTGTTGTGAACTTGAGCTTATCATACTATTCTAATCTTTACAATTAGGATCTAAACCCAAACTAAAACTATGGATACCTAAGTCTTCTTGTAGAGCGCAATCTCCAAGCTAGAGCGCAATCTCCAAGTCGGCTCGATCCAAAAAACTCTTGATTCACCGAGCAAGTGCAATGTATGATCTTTGATGCGCGGGCTCTTGAATCAACATGTGCAAGCTTCCAATACATCTTGTTGAAGCTAAACACCAACTAATATCTTGATTAATAAACTGAAACTAAAATCACAAGATAATTAGTACACATAACTACATGAGTTAATCATCATCAAAACTAGAGTGAAAGGCCTTTGGGCCAACAGTTATCATGATCAGCGTTCAGCGCTTTACCACTAGATTCGTCTAGGCGAGTTGCTGCCGGATTTACCGCTCGCACTTCAGCCGAGTCGTCCCGGTAACCTCGCCAGACGCTCTAGTGTTAAATACTGTTTGCTGTCTGTACTTCCAGCTTGCTCAGCTCCGCTTGATTGTGCTCAGCTACTACTCTATCATCATGCCATTATTTCATACATGTCTTTTACATGCTACTATTTAACACATGTATATCACCTGGCAACTGATTTGTTATCACCTAACATCGGACATGCTACCACTTGGCAAGACCTCTTGTTATGATATGACTTGCCACTGGATTATTATCAATCTCTTGACATGATTGGTCACTTGCCAATTATCATCCTCCTGTCATGCTATCACTTGACACCCGGCATGATATACTTGACTCTCATGATTATCACGATAACGGAAATGATGACTTGACATCTTGATAGTACAAACTGTACTCCTGTTACACATGTGATACCTTATAGTACGAACCAGTACTCCTGATATACATGTATTCCTGATAATCCTGACTTGCTCTTGCTCATTCCCGAAATCTGATAATCATCTAATAAATCATAAAACTGGACAACTTACATCGGGTCGGAGGAAACTTGCGGCTATCAATATGTGTTCGTGTTTACAGTGGTACTAGGCATGTTGTGCAACTAAAACTTCCGGTCTGACCTGTGGGCCTCCAAGCGACCGAGGGGAGTGCTGGCTCCCTCCTTCTTGGTACCATCTTGATAAGGGCATCCTATAAGACCCTCCTGATCGCCTTGCGGCAGGTTCCGTCCACCAAGCAACGGAACAATCCTGGGCCGTGGTCCCGGGTATGTACGGGACCCACTGTAAACATAGTTCGTTGATACCCCCGTTGGTTTCCAATAACAACCTTGCTTTACTCAGATATGGATATATGTGTGCTGGGACGCTAGTTCACATATCTAGATATCAGGGTAAGACGAGTAATAATAATAATAAAGTGCCAAGATGATAACCTGCTCTTTAAGTTGTAAGTAGAAGTATGTGGAATGGGACGCATACTGAAGCCTGCAACTTAAACGGCTATGAATCTGTGATATGCCTCACCATATTTGCTTGTCCGGGATTTTACTTCGGATTTTCGGCTTTATGAGTATTATAGTATTAACTGCTCATGCTCTGCTTTATCCCTTGTAACCACCTGCCTCCTGTTCATTTTCTTATTATGCCCTGAGTACAGTCGGGTTGTATGTGCTTGGATTATGGTGACATGAGATAAATGTATATAGATGAGGGTTTCCTTGTTTGGATTATTCCTTCGACGTACTAGTCTTATGGAGCTGTGATCTGAAACCATACAATCAAATTTGCTCGTCCTCAGCTTTATTGGTTTTATTGCTTTACATATACTTACCCTTGCTCGCCACTTGGCTTTTGCTTCACCACTCGCCTGGGGAGTTCTATCTGACTCCCCTGGATCCTCATGTCCAGGTCATGGAGTTTGGAGCGTGTGGACTCTCCCTGTTGCTGATCAGAGTGGCGCAGCGGTAGCGTGGATCTCCAGTAGATCATCCAGAGCTCTATTCTTCCAGGCCCCCCCTGTGTGCCTCTCGAGTTTTCCTTTTGAAAACTCGTGAGTGCCTCTTATACTGTTCATACTTGTACCTCTCTTGTAATCTCGTAATTGCGCATATCAGTGATGTAATATTCATGTAATATTGGATCACCTCTGGTGATAACTTTGTTATTGTACTCATATGTTGGAATGTATAATGCACCACTTGCTTCCGTACTCTGATTCTTGCCTGTACTGATGCTTAGCGTATATACGTGAGGGTATTTCGGACCTGCGTATATACGTTGCAGTAACGTCTCCGTACCCGCAGGATCGGGGCGTACACGACAGCTGAGAGAGACTCTCTCAGCTGTCACTTCAATATGGTCACAAACTTACTGCAACATAGTCGCAGTCCACTGTAACATGGTCGCAGTCCTAAAAAATCATATATTTTCAGTATAATTTGGACTGTGACCTTGGTCGCAGTCTTCAGAGAAAGACTGCGACCATGGCAGCAGTTCTTATAAAAACACTGCGACTTAATCACAATCATCATATAAACTGCGACCATGATACCAGCACTCAAAATTGTGGTTAAAATTATGTCACGAAGTGACAGCTAAGAGAGTCTCTCTCAGCTGTTGGCTGAGGTACAAATCCCTCGTGTGTATATATATATATATGAGAAAAATGTACCTCAGCCGTTAGCGCTGAGAGACTCTCCCAGTTGTCACTTGAAAATGGTCGCAAACTTACTGCAACATGGTCCCAGTCCACTGTAACATGGTCACAGTCCTAAAAAATCATATATTTTCAGTGTAATTACGACTGCGACCAAGGTCGCAGTCCTCAGAAAAAGACTGCGATCTTGGTCGCAGTCCTTAAAAAAGACTGCGACTATAAAGCAGTCCTTATAAAAATATTGTGACTTAATCACAGTCCTCATATAACACTGCAACCATAGTATCAGCATCCAAAATTGTGGTTAAAATTCAGCCACATTGCGTCAGCTGAGAGAGTCTCTCTCAGCTGGCGGCTGAGGTGCAGATCCCTCTCTTCTCTCTCTCTCTCTATATATATATATATATATATATATAATATATATATATATATATATATATATATATATGAGAGAAATGTAAATCAGCTGACACAGGAGGCAACTCCCTCCTATGTCGCACTCAAAAATCAATTTCCCGAGTAAATTTTCAAGATCCGACCGCACATTATCATCTTCATATTCTAAGATATACACATATAAAAAATCAAGTGATTTGAAGTTTGTTTACTCCATTTTCTTTGGTTCAAACATTAACGATTTTTTAACAATAGAACAAAATGGAACGATTAGATCAATGAGTAAACGAGTTTCAAATCACTTGATTTTTTATATGTGTATATTTTAGAATATGAATATGATAATGTGCGGTGGGATCTTGAAAATTCACTCGAAAAATATGATTTTTGAGTGCGACATAGGAGGGAGTTGCCTCCTGTGTCAGCTGATTTACATTTCTCTATATATATATATATATATATATATATATATATATATATAGAGTTAGACTTGTATCCTTTCAAAAGGATTTGATCCCGGATCCTTCCCACTCAAATTCAACCCTCCAACCTTCGAATACAAGATCCACTCCGTTGAAGTTGATCTATACTATTTCAAGTATCTATAAACCAAAAATCAAGTGTTTTAAATACTTTTTGCCCATCCATCAAGCGACGCAAAATGGACGGCCGAAAGTAGTGAGTTGGTTAGATCTATGTCTTTAGACATACAAATTCTCGATCCGGCCATTTCATTATGATCTAAACATTTAAAACCCCTATAAACTAATTTTTGTTAGATTTCAAATGTTCTACACCGTTAAACTAACCAACTCACTATTTAGGCCGTCCGTTTTTTCCCTACTTGATGGATGGGCAAAAAGTATTTAAAACACTTGATTTTTAGTTTATAGATACTTGAAATAGTATAGATCAACTTCAACGGAGTGGATCTTGTATTCAATGTTGGAGGGTTGAATTTGAGTGGGAAGGATTCGGGATCAAATCCTTTTGAAAGGATACAAGTCTATCTCTATCTCTCTCTCTCTCTCTATATATATATATATATATATATATATATATATATATATATATATATATATATATATGAGATAGATGTAGTTCCGGAAGGATTCGAGCCTGAATTTTTCCCACTCAAATACCAAAATCCAACATTCAAATAAAAAATCCACTCTGTTAAAATTGATCTATATTATTTAAAGTAACTAAAAATCAAAAATTAAGTGTTTTAAATACTTTTTGCCCCTCCATCAAGCGGCGCAAAATGAACGGCTGAAAATAGTGAGTTGGTTAGATCTATGTCTTTAGACATGTAAATTCTTGATCCGGTTATTTGATCATGATCTAAGCATTTAAAAACTCCTACAAACTAATTTTTGTTAGGTTTCAAATGTTCTACACCACTAAACTAACCAACTCAATATTTAAGTAGTCCGTTTTTTTTTTCTATTTGATGATGGGTAAAAAATATTTAAAATACTTGATTTTTTATTTATAAATACTTCAAATAATATTGATCAACTTCAATGGAATAGATCTTGTACTCGGATGATGTATGACTGTATTTGAGTGGGAAGGATTCGAGCTCGAATCATTGGAAGGATTCGAGCCCGAATCCTTCCCACTCAAATACAGGTGGAAAACAGACGGCCGAAAATAGTATATTGCTTAAATCTGCATTTTTAGACGTACAAATTCTCGATCCGACCATTTCATCATGATTTAAGTACTTAAAAATCCTCACAAACCAATATTTTACAGTTAATATCACCAATTCATATATCTAAGCAAAATCTAACAGTGGCACAATTGAATTTAATTGCCATTTCTGAAACTATCACTACATTTTCATACACCTTTCTGAAAAGTAGAACCTATAATAGGTTTTCCATCAAGCCTCTCTCTAACTTCTTCTCAAAAGAGTCTAGATTTAAGTATACCCAATCAGACTCTTTTTCAGACAAAGCTTTCCATATCCACTTACCAAGTAGGGCTACATTTTGTTACTAATAATCATAACTCATAAACCCCCTTGTTCCTTAGATTTACAAACATTATTCCAATTTCTCAAACATTTCACTCTGTTAACTGAAGAAGTGCCAATCCAAAAACAAAAAATCTTTCTAAGCTTATCAATTCTTTTAACGACCAATTCATGCAAGTAGTAAAAAGACATAAGATAAGGATGAAGAGCAGATAAAATTAATTTTTGAACATATTTATTTAAAAAATGAGTATATTAAATATTGCGTTGAAGTAGAGCTGGCCGGGCCTACAAGGCGTTGACTCTAATCTCAAAATAAAGCGGGCTTAAAATAAAACCCAGCCCATATTATATTTCTAACAGGCTGCGGCCTGACTTAGGGTCGCATCGAGAAGAACTAAGGCTGACGCTGACCCATTATCATCCCCTACATTGGTTTAATTATTTTCTTTTTAATGAGTTGCAACAGTGTTTCCAACACCTTCGCACCCCGGATTTGCTACTCTATATCCAAGGATAAGATAAAAGCAAATCAAGAAAACTCTTGACTTTGCCTTTTCCTCAGACACAAACACATAAAAAATCATGTCAGTACGAAAAAACTATGATTCTACACAGAGTACATGGCTGTCTTATTATTTATTTCATGTGAAAGAAACAGATCGTAAAGATATAACAAGTTCACAAAGAAATTGTGGCAATAAAATTAATGTTTCATCATGCTGATCAATTTTTGCACTACTTTTTAGGGTAGATTTAATTTCTTTTGTGGGGGTTTTGGGCCTTCGCCGTCAATAAAGACTGATAATAAATCTGCAGCTTTGTTTAATTGGGCTCATTGGGCCTGCCAGACTTTGAGTAGGACAGATTACTCTTTAATTTATCAAAGCCCAAATTCTTAACTATTTATTTTTCCCGAGTCGTTTGATCCACAAGTTATCAAAACCAAAAAACGGAAATTCAACATAGACCAGTGATGTCTATTCTGATTTCTATCAGATTCCTGCTTTCTTGAGTACTGGACTTGAGTTCCTTTCTTGGCCAAAGGCCTCAATCTCAGTGGCATCTACGTAATTCAAAAACAAAGGCCCAAATTAATATACAAATGACTCTGTTTTCCGCTAGTGTTAATCACTACACACTGCGATTCAACTGTGTGATCAGGAGTCACGGTGATCGGATTTATATATTTAATTAAATATATCGCGCATGTGGGGCTTCGAAGTAGAGACCGATGGAGAGTGAAGCTCTTAAGGACCCATGATCTAGCCACAACGTGAACCGTGAGGACCATTCAGTCTTTTTTTCTCGCTGTGAGAGTTATAACGTGAGTCTACCATCTCACGCAAGCCAAAAAGAAATGAATAAGAAATTAATATTTCATACAGAAACAACACAAAAACACATACTTAAAAAAAAGATTAAAAAACAATGGAAACAGCAGAATAACAGCTGGGCTTACATGAGCACAGCACTGTGCAAATCTAATGATATCCTTGTCAGCCTGCATTTGGGCTTCCCTTGTACTCTACATATTAAGTTTAAAGAGTAGTTTTTTCTTAAAATAAAAACACCTTTTAAAAGGCTGGCTTTGCTATTGGATCAATGAACACATTGTTACTTAATACCTCAGTTGGCCAATAAAATGTGTTTACTCTTTTAAAAGATTTAGACTTTTTGGGATGAAATTTACCTTGAGTTAGACACATCACACATGAATACTTAAGCATCAAGGTAAGTTAGCCCAAAACCTATTAAAGTTTCCACATGATGTGATGCTTCAATGCAACTAAAAGTATTTAAGAGCTAATTAAAAATTGAATGTGAGACTTATCAGGATGAATATGTGGCAATCTTTTCCAGCTGTCAGCTTGAAGATTTGGTGGTGGTGATGGCGGTGGTCCTTAGGCAAGGGTTTTTATTGAGATCATGGATCATTAATTCGAGTGACGTAACTGTGAAGCTCAACCTAGAAAAGTGCGACTTTTGTTACTCGAAAAGAGTCAGCCTCTTAGGCACTTGTTTTTCAAAGGTATTGGCTCTTCGCTACACAAAGGACACGCACTTGTTTTTCAAAGGTATTGGCTCTTCGCTACACAAAGGACACGCACTTGTTTTTCAAAAGTATTGGCTCTTCGTCCGTAGAATTTTGCGATTTTTCTTATTGGTCGTAATCTAGTCATGAATCTTGGATCTCTTCGGGATGTACCAATCAGTACCGACAAATTGATATCATGTTTGCTAGAGGTCTTCCTTGTAGTAGGAGAGAGCACAATTTGGGGAAGGGGAAGGGCAAAATGTGTAGTCCACTATCTCCCCATAAGAGCACTTCCACCGCCATGCCCACAAAAAGACCCAACAGGGGTTTTGATCAAAAATCTCGTGACCGAGGTTGTAACCGGGCATTATGAGGCTTGCCACTTATGAGGTTGTTTTTGCAAAAATTTATTTGAGCTCAGCATACTGTCTGAATAACAATGAGTACAGTAAAAGTGTCCTAAGAGAGCTTCCAAATTTCAGAGAGAAAACCTAACGCTGATAGGGACACTTTTTAAGGTCTTTGGCCCTTCCAGTGATGCTGAAGCCTGCAGAGTTGGTGGGCCCTCTGACTTTGATGAGTTGGCCTATAGTTTGAGGCCCTTCAAGCTTACCTTAAAACTACAAGCAATCCAAAAAGTCTAATGCTTTGAAGGTGAAAGGTTGCACCTGTAACTGCATCAGTTCATCTTGCACCTTTCTTGTTCATGTGCATAGCACTGTGGAAACATTATCCCTTACCAAATGCAAGCAAAAATATGGCAATTCAAGACTATATATTAGTCTATTATGGTAGGCAAATGTTGACAATGAAAACACACACTTACACACTTCCCGTGAAGTCTTGATCACTCACTACTTTCTTTGGGCCTGGTGGTTGCAGGGGTGCAAATGGGTCAGATACACATTAGACATGATGTTTATTATATTTGTATCTACTTGTCAGTCACAAATATATATACAATATGAATATGGATATAGTTTGATAATGAAAACTCGGAATTGTATTTACCAAAATCAGATGCTAGCACGAGAGAGACAGATATATATGGTTACGGATCGCTAAACAGATATCACTATACGACCATTTATTTTAACTAAAATTATTATATAAAGGCCATCATAGTTAGTGAATCACTGTCTTGCATTGATTCTTACACCACAAGTTGGACCATATGAGAGCTACTAATACCAAAATGAAGCGACGACCATTGAGAGCTTTGGCGTGAACCAAAATTACTCGGAAATAAGCTTTTCATTGTACAGAATAATAATAAGTTGATGTTGTAAAAGAACTAGAATAAACCCTCACCCTCAAGTTTTCTTAGACTCTCTGAATTTTTTTTCTTTCTCATAAATGTTAATGCCATATTTTGAACTTGTGGTCTCCATATCAGCTCTCTGTGAGTTTCTCCTAACACCAAACTTTAAGGCCTCAAATTTCAGTCTTTGATCCGATGCTATTTATCAACACTAAGGTATTAAAACTAAATTTTCCTTCTTAAAAAAAGCATATGCTATGTTAATTTCAACTACTTATGAAACAGTGAGCATATATGAAACAATTAATTAGTCAAAGATTCAAATTTTATTCTCATACATTCACAATTTTTTTTCAAAAGTAAATGAAACCTCCAGTGTCTGTTAGTCAATGTAAACCCTAAGATAAGCCTCGCCTCTAATCTCAAAAGTTTTTAAGCGCCCATATTAAGATCTTAATTTCAGTCCTATTCTCACCCAAACTTTGAAACAATCGGGACCAGTCAAGAATATCTTTTGGCCTCGACTCATTATCATCTCTTATCTCAAATGATCTTGGTTTTCAAGCCCATGGAATTGACTGTGGAAAATAAATTACTCATCTCTCTCTCTCTCTCTCTCTCTCTCTCTCTCATCATCATCATCCATACTCTACGTTACCCTCTGAAAAAGGAAGGGAAAAAAACAAATCAAAGAAGCTTTTTTTTTTTTTTTACCAACAAACCCAACTCGAGCCTCTCACTTGCCTGTCGCTCAACCAAGCAGGGGGTTCCGAGTTCGTTTGTTGTGGAGTGCGCACAAGGTGTTTGTTTAAATCCCAAAGTGAAGGTCCAAAGACCAGAGATCCGTCACCGTCCCGTCTCTCTACTCCCCACGTTGCCTCCCCTTTCTTTTCCATTTTTAAATAAAATGAGTCGAAAATAGGCACCCGAATATTCTTAGAATGTGGATACGTTATTCTCTTAAGGTCCCATCTCGGATTCAGACCCTGTTCCCTTTTATTATCTATCTCTCTCTCTCTCTCTCTCTCGATTCTTATAATTCGAGGCAAAAGAGAGGGGATATGCGATGAAGCTTGAGATGGGTAATGAGAAGGCGACTGAGATTGAGGGAGATGAAGAGGATGATGAGGTGATTGACAAGTCTAGCTACTCTTTGGTGTGTGATGGTGAGGTTACCCACGCCAGAGAAGGAGAGGAGATGTTCGTGCCTCCGTTGAATTTCGCCATGGTGGATAATGGTATATTTCGCTCGGGGTTCCTGACACTGCCAACTTCAGCTTTCTGCAGAGCTTGAGGCTTCGCTCCATTTTGTAAGTAATTCTTGTTTTTGGGTTTTCTTTTTTTAGTTTGATTGTGGACTAAAATTGAAGATTTTGATTGAGTTTGGTGTATTGGGCAGATGCCTTTGTCCAGAGCCGTACCCAGAAGCTAATATGGAGTTTTTGAGGGCGAATGGGATTAGGCTTTTCCAGTTTGGGATTGATGGGTGCAAGGTAATTGCTCTGTGAATTTGGGAATATTTTGATTTCAAAAATTTTCTCCTTTTTTTGGTTGAAATTGGGCTCATTCTCATTAATGCAGGAGTGTAGTTTTGTTTCAGTCTGCTGTCTCTTGAATTCATGAAATCTTGTTGCTTTAATCTCTGGCTATTTATTGCTTTTTGACAAATCCACATCTGAGTCTTTCTAGAGAATAATTCCATATAGATATCACTGTTTTTTCTTTCTAGAGAATAATTCCATTTAGGCTAGTTGAGATTCTGAATGAAAGAATTTGAATGAGATCTAAACCTTGAGATTCTGAAATGAATTATTTTCTGTTGGTACCAATGAATATGCTATTCAAGCAGGTTTGGAATTTTTAGCATATATTGTCTTGTTGTTGTTTCATTGGAATGCTCCTAGTTAGTTCGTTTGCTACACTATCATTAGTGTTTTGCACAGTTTAGAGAACTGCATTCAAATTCTTTCTTTTAGTTGTAGTCTTGTATGTAATCTTAGTATTTCAGGGAATCCTTGTTGTAGCTGCTAGTGAAGACGGAACAAAAAGTAGAAAAGCAAGTTCACGATCATGTTAAGAGAACGGATAGGGGAGCCAATGGGCACAGAGTTGCTATAATTTCCAGAAAGTAGCATTTGCTTAATATAATTCGAGAGGTATAACTTTACAAACATATAATTGGACACACACACATGTAGAACGTCATACATTTTTAGAAAGATGATTTCATTTTATTTTTAACCTTGCTTGTGATCCTGTCTCTCTCAATTGCAATATATTAATCCAGTCTGTACACACCAATAATGAAATACATAAAGTGTTAGACTTTTGCCTTTTGTTATCACAACGGTGAATAATACGCATGATGATTGAGATTTGGGAATGGGTTAGGTTCTGTTTCAATGCCAGAACTGATTCAGTGAGAGGAATCTGCTGTAATAGCAAACTGATCTGGACGCGTGTTTGTTTGCTAATTAAGGGCATTAGTTTGAAATTGTGCAGGTAATAAACTACAGGAAAGGCAACTCACTCACTCAGATAGAAAAATGTTTTTTTTGTTTCTTATAAATTAGAAAAAACAGCTGACTGATGAAGAATTTTTGCCAGTATTGGGCCTGAAAGTCGTCATCCAGGTGATCGTCGTCTTGTCACCAAGAAAGGAAAGAAGAATAAGAAATTTTAAGGTTAATATAAAAACAATACTTTATTCTAAAATGTGGAAATTAAAAATTTTGCTTCATATGAAAGTAACTAAATATAGAGATTTGTAACCTTGTCTCTCAAAGTCCTGATATGGAGTCTTCCGTCTTACAGAGGAAAATATGACTTGACTTCTTAAAGGCTTCCTCTGTATAGAATGACCAAGTCTGGATAGAACTGCATATTGAGGATAAGGAAATAAAGGAAAAAGTCTATAAGCTTTTAACCATGGTTTTGAGTTTCTTCTTGATATATAGAAATGCCAAAATGACTCGAATAAGATTAAACTGAATGGTAGCGTGGTCACTCAAAGTTCTCTTATCAATCTGTATTTATGATTTTATAGACATTATGATATTTGTAAGCAAATAAACCTAGAAAAGCATACTTCATTTATTAGAGAAGAGAGATATATATAGAGTATAAGGTAGATATGGTTATACGGATAATAACCCAATAACTCAATATTAATAACCTAACTTGACACTCCCCCTCAAGGTGTAGCATAGATATCTAAGTATCTAACATGCCCAGTTTGTTACATAAGTTAGAAAACACCTGAGGTGAGACAGCTTTGATAAGGAGATCCACTAACTATTTCGAAGAAGGTGTGAATTAAAAAGTAACCACCTTCTTGATCCAAGCATCTTTAACGAAATAACAGTCAACCTCAATGTACTTGGTCATTTCATGGAATATAAGATTCTGGGTAATGTAGATAGCAGACTGATTATCACAATGCATAAGTATTGATCCAGGTTATTTAAAACAAAGCTCCATCAGTAAATTTTTTTAATCAAACCATCTCACATGCAATATAAGCCATAGCTCTATATTCAGGTTCTGCACTCGAGCGAGGTACATCTTGCTTCTTACTCTTCAAAGTCACAAGATTTTTTCCAACGAAGCTACAATATTCAGTGGTAGACTTTCTATCTCCTCTATCATTAGCATAATCTGAATCAGAGTATTCAGAAATATATACATGCCCATGTTTCCTATACACCAGACTTCTCCTTGGACAGCTCTTGAGATAAGTCAGAATTCTTAGCGCAGCTGACGAATGGGCTTCTCTGTGCTGATGCATGACTTACTAAGTACAACAAAAAAAGTTATATCTGGCCTCATAAACGTGAGATAGACCAATCTTCTATGTCGTTATGGATCATCAAGTATGTGACTGCCATCAAACCATAAGTATGCATTGGCTTCTATTGGAGTGCTAGCAGACTTGCACCCCAAAAGTCATGTTTCCTCTAGAAGATTCAGAACATGCTTACGTTGAGAAAAAATACACTATTTTTTTATGTGCAACTTCAATCTCCAGAAAGTATTTAAGCCTTCTCATGCCCTTGATCACAAAACGGCGCATAAGATACTTTTTTGTCTCCAATAGCCAGCTAAATTACCGCTAGTTAGTAAAATGTCATCAACATACACTGCCTAAACTATGATGCCTAACTTTGTGCGTCGAACAAAGACAGAGTGATCTGATTGACATCAGTGTAAACCAGTGCCGGAGATGATAATGCTAAACTTCTCAAACCACGCCCTTGGACTCTATTTGAGGTCATATATAGCCTTCTTGAGATGACATACTGTATTCTCCTCCTGAACAACATAATCTGGAGGTTACTCCATATACCCTCCTCATGAAGATATATAAAAAAGCATTCTTGACATCCAGCTAGAACAAGGGCTATGACAAGTTAAGTCAACAGAGAATATAATTCTGATAGAATCTATCCGGATAACTGGAGAGAATGTTTCAAAATAATCGATGTCATAAGTTTGAGTATAACCTTTGGCTACGAGTCTGACCTCATACTGATCCACTGATCCATCTAGGCGATACTTGAAAGTATAAACCCAACGATCCCTCAACAATAGCATCTATGGGTGCTGAAACCAACTCCCAATATTCGCAAGAAACAAGAGCATCTATGGCCTGCTTCCAAGCAGTTACCAATAAAGCCTCCTAGAATACCTGGGTATAGACTTAGAAGACAATGATAGAGCAAATTGACGAAAAACAGGGTGAAGATGATCATAGAAACAAAATTTGAAATAGGTGATTAGTGCAAGACCGTTTACCTTTTCGAAGGGCAGTGGGAATATCAAGATCAGAGGGAGATGCTAATAGTTGAGGAGGAGGACCATCTACTAGCGAGGGTTGGCCGGAACTGGTTCAAAGACATGAACTTTTTGGCGATGAGTGTAAACATATCTGAAATCCCGAATTGACTTTGAGGCAAGTAGCTCTGAAGTCACTACTGGCGGCACTGACGAAGAATCAGTAGAGGCATGTGCAGGTAATGATACAAAGAGTGAAGGAGGAACACTCTCAGATGCAGTAACAGGAACATGTGCAGAGAAATATGGAGCAGACTCAGAGAACGTGACATTAGCAAACACAAAATACTTTTTGGTGGATGGATTATAACACCGTTATCCTTTTTGAGTTCTAGAATACCCAACAAAGATACATTTCATAAATCTAAGAGATAATTTATTTAATCGAGGAGATAAGTTCTAAACAAAACAAGTAAAGCCAAAAATACGGGAAGTTATGGAGAAGGCACTCTTGTTAGGATAGAGACAAGAGAATAGAATTTTTTTCATCAAGAACAGAGGAGGGCATCCTATTAATTAGATGATAAGAACTTAACACATCATCAGACTACAAATATTTCAGAAACATGCATATGTATTATCATGGCCGTAGCAATATCCAGAATATGCCTATGTTTGCGTTCAACAACTCCATTTTGTTGGGATGTATGAGCGCAACATGTCTGACGAATAATCTCATTTTTTTAACAGATGCATCATTTTTAACGTACTCCAAGGCATTATTAGTATGAAGCACTCGAATGGAAGTAGAAAAATGATTTTTTATTTCATTAAAAAAGTTCAATAACACTGAAAACTTCTGACCTCTTTTTTAGTAAGTACAACAAAGTTATGCGAGAAAAGTCATCAATAAAAAGCAAAAAATATCTAAAACCTTTAATAGAAGGCACACAACTAGGACCCCAGACATCGGAGTGGACTAAATCAAACACAGAGCTACCATGATTATTGACTCGACTCTGAAAGATAGCACGATGAAGCTTACCTAACTCATAAGACTTACAACCTAAAGAAGAAACAGAAGACTCAATAAGAACGACAAACTGAAGCTTTTGCACTGAAGGATGACCTAAGCGCCAATACCAGAGTAGAACGGGATCAGGCTGATCTTGCAACCCAAGCCAGTAGGGGTTACTTGGTCGTCCAAATAGTACAAACCTCCTCGCTCATGCCCCGAACCAATCCTCCTCCTAGTCGACAGGTCCTGAAACACACAATGAGAAGGAAAAAAAAAGTTATTTTGCAGTTATTACGTCTGGTAAAATAACTGATAGATAAGAAGCTAATAGAAAATTTTGGAACATATATGACATCAGTAAGAGTTAAGAACGGAGTAGCATGAACTACCATACTTCTACTACATGTGACTGGTCACTGGGTACCATCAGCAATTTTAATAGAAGGGTAGGTATTTGAACAATTTAATGAAATAAATTTTTGTTTAATACTTGACATGTGAGATGAGCCTCCTAAGTCTAAAATCCAAAGCTTTTGTAAAGAGGCAGTATAGGTGTGCATACCTGAAGAGGACGCATGAGTTGCTGAATGACTGCTCTGAGAGAACTCTAGCTGACGCAGTTTATCATACTCCTCCTGCGATAGTATAACACTGAAAGAAGTAGAAGAACCAAGATGAGCAGATGAAGAGACATGAGGAGTATCACAAGGGGCAGGAGGACAGAATCAACTAGTTTGCCCACTCAGGTCGACCAAACTTCTCCCAGAATTTCTCAGGAATGTGGTTACTCTGTCCACAGTGCTTACAATGCCTCGGCCCCTGAAAGCACACCTAGAGGGGGGTGAATAGGTGTATGGCTAATCTAATGACAAATGATGCGGAATTAAAAACAAATTGCAACACACTTAGCGTAACCAAGAGTGTAGCCGAATTCCCGGTGAATGGCTCTGGACTATCTCCTCTAAATTCCTCTAGATAAGAGTTGAGGTGTTATATGAAGCTCTCTTGGTTCAACACAAGTGTGGGCACACACAAACAATACCAAGTATATATAAGAAATGAGCACTATGAATATGATGCAATACAAGGTATAATAGAGAGAGTTTAGAGATAGTAGATCAATCGCAAACACCGAGATATGTTTCGAGGTTCGAGCCACTGCTTTACGTCCCCGCCTTCACACAGAAGGATTTTCACTACAACGTCCACACAGGAGGAACCTTCACTGAGGATTTGGGTAATACAAACTTAGAGTACACAACTCCTCTCTCAACCAACAACAACCTCTACACTAGAGGTAATGCACTAAGCCACACAAGATCAACCTCTCAATAAAGGGATAGGGCACTAAGCCAAACAACAATCACCTCTAACTAGAGGGATAGGCACAAAGCCAAACCAACCACAATCACCTCTACACTTAGAGGGATACCAGCACAACCAAACCAAACCTCCACAATCACCTCTACACAAGAGGGATACCCACAAATAAAAGAAGGTGTAACTCTTAGTGATCTCAAAGACCACAAACTAATTTTCTCACCAAAATAAGATCCTATAGATAGGATAGATATGATAACTCAAATGTGAGAATACAAGGTGTTTGAAAAACAAATCACAAAGAAAAATACTTGGGGAAACAACTAGAATAAGATAGAAATGAAGATCAAACCAATATCCTATATCATCTATTTTTCTTTGATTTTTCTAACCCTTGAAAACGAATAAAGATAAATCCTTTTAACCCAAAAACTCTTTAAAACTTGTTGCTAAAACACTTAAGAAGATGAGAATTTTTGCTCTTAAAAATTTTGAAGAAACTAGCTCAAGAGATGGGTATTTATATCCTCTCAAAAATTTGCCTGTTGGCAGTCAGGAAAGGGCAAAACTGCCCTTCCTCTACCGGCCAACGGTCATTTTTATGACCGCTGTGCCTCCGGTCGACCGCCCGGTCGACCGGGCCAAAGCCATGGTCGACCGCCTTGTCGATCGGCCCCCACCCTAGAGTGGGGTGCTTTCAGTCGGTCGACCGCGCGGTCGACCGGCCGAGCTGGCTGGCCATGTGCACGTCTTCGTGCACATCAGTTGACCGGTCCGGTCGACCGTCCGGTCGACCGCCAGAGCAGTCTGGCTGGAAAATCTCATAAAATCACATAAATTTTACAAAAATAAGTTTTTATAAGATCTTTGAAATACAAATATGTGTGACTAAAATTCAGCACATATTATAAACAATTTGAACCATTTTTGTGATATTGAAATTTGGTTTAAACACAAAATCGGTATTTTTTAAAACTTAGATTTTTGAAATGGAAAACCGTTTTCTCCAAAACTCATATAAATACAAAAACATGATATTGAAATAAATTTGAAGCATATTGTATAAGGATAGAACCCAATATACATGTAAATAATATATCTATATTTTTGACATGAAATCCAATACCGGTTAAACCGAAAGCCAAAACCAATAAACTTTAAACTTGTGTGTGTGAACTTGAGCATATCAACACTATCTAATCTTTACACAAGATCTAAACTACTAAACTAAACACAAACTGAAGTCTTCTTGTCTCCAAGCTGACTCGATCCAAAGCGATCCAACGAGCTTGACTCCAACCGAGTGCTAGGTGCTATCTTGACGCTTGAGCTCTTGAAACACCTCGTGTTAGCTCTAAAACTCCTTTGTTGAAGCTAAACACCTACTAATATCTTAGTCAATCACTGAAATTATTTAAACACAAGATTATTAGTAAACTATAACTACATGAGTTAATCATCATCAAAACTAGAGTGATGGGCCTCTGGGCTAACAACCTTCCCCTTTTTGATGATGACAAAACTCATGCTGTTATTATGCATGTATTAAAGTTAAGATTCATAGAAGCTCCCCCTTAACTCATGCATAGCAATAAACAATAAAGATATGCAATGAAAGCTTATAAACAAAACAACATACATGCAATAAAACAAGAAAAGAAACATATATATATAAAATTCTCAAAATTCTTCTCTCCCTTTTTGTATAAAATAAGGAAATGAGATAAACATGCATATATAAATCTCTATATTTCTCTCCTCATTTTTGTCAAATCATCAACAAAGGGGCATAAATAAACTCAAATTTTTTTACCCTTTTTGTCAAATCATCCAAGAAGGATGTATATGCGATATACATTCATGAAGAGAAGAGATGTAAAGTTAACCCCCTGCATACATGCATTATATAAAAAAGATGACTAAACCCTAATCACATAACGCATAATATACAATGTATAAAAGGAGATGTGAAGCTCCCTCTACACACGTGTAAGACATAGAGAAGAGAGGTCAAGCTCCTCAAAATGAGATACACTCAACATGAATCTATATATAGAGAAGATGTTAAGCTTCCCTTACATATAAGCAAAACATTTCAAAATACTATGATACCAGTTGAAAAATTTATCAATTTATGATAAAGAGATACATCGAAACATTATGATACCAATTTATGATACCAATTGAAATAAATAAAATATTTTTAAGATATCAATTGAAAGTAAACAAAATTTAAGATACTAAAAGATGCCAATTGAAAATATCTTGATACTAATTTAAAAATGTCTTATAAATTTTTGATACCAATAAAAAATGACACATTGTACGTTTTTGATACCAATTGAAATATATATATTGTAATTTTGATACAATTGAAAGTAAAAACTAATTGAAAATACAACCATATTTCTTTGAATTTACAAATTATTTTGCAATAAAGATACCAAAATTAAGAATAATACCAATTAAGATTATTGATACCAATATTGAAAATATTAGCATATACCAAAATAAAATATTTTTCATCGTAAAGAGTGAGAGTAAGATACTAATTGAAAATAAAACCGATTGAAAGATAAACACGAATTTTCTCCCCCTTTATGAAATACCAATAAAAACAATGCATAAGCTTGTATAAGATACCAATTGAAAAATAATTGATATTAAGGACTAAATCAAACTTAGCATAAACATACTTTGTGCTTTAGGATGTAAATATATTGTAAGCATAATCAAATCATATATATATATATATATATATATATATATATATATATATATATATATGAAGATGAAATACCAATCGAAATTGATACTATTTGAAGTTTGAAGCATACATATATAGAAAACACAATATAAGTATATAAACATAAAAATATCAATTGTGATATCAATTGAAATATAATGAGAATCATGTGTATAACTCATAATTACCTCCCTTTCATGCACATGTTAAAAAGATTTTCAATTAGGCACATAAGGCATGGTCGCCCATCCAACCGCCCTTAGAAGGAAGGGTTTTCAAAAATAAGATTTGAAAATAATGTTAACAAAAATGAAGAAATACGCAACTAGTTTTATGATAAGCACGAAGTCCTTTAAGTAAGGAATAAACAAGAATAAATCCATGCAACATTGAAAATCACACAATCATCAACACTCAATTAGCAAGAAAGCTCATATAATCTCATGGAAACAAATCATGAGTAAACATTAAACATCGAGTGTAAAAAGTCATGTAATCAACAAAATCATGAAAATAGGGCATTTAAGCTCAAATGAAATTCCTTTATAAAAAATGAAAATCATCAAAACTAAATATACTTCAAGGTACATGTATGTTTTGTCTAAAGTAGAAGTATACATATATATTCCAAACACAAATGAGTCCATTATAGAATTTGCATGAAAAGTAAGTAACTCAAGGGTATACATGCATATTTAAAGTTTTAAACGAACTTTACATATATACGAAGCTAAACACATATTTATGAAAAACATGTACAAAATAGAGAAAACAAGTTGAAATGCAAGAATTATCAAAACTAGGCTATACTAGTACATCTAATGGGTACAAATGAGCAATAAAGTACAAACGTATAATAATCAATTTGTGGCTCACTAGTTGTACAAGTATATGCACAAATTTTAATAAGAATTACATCTAAACAAGTAATTACAATGTGAAGTATAAAACATAAACGAAAACCAATATGATCATTATGGAAATACACATGTCTTAGAGTTATGATATACATATTAGTTAAACTATAGTGAGAACACAAAATATGAGTTCATATGAACATGGGTGTATCTCAATTACTATACATATATGTCATAAGTCCTTATTATCATGGCGTTTAACATAATGAGCATTAAAATATGACATGCTAAATATCAATAATTTAAAAAGCATGTAAACAAATAAGGAGTTAGATATAGTTACCAAAACCATTAGGGCACATCTCTAGATCTCCAAATCATAGTGGTCTTCCCACCAAACTCTCCTTAAAAGTGATGCATCTAAAAGTGTTTCTATTTAAGCTTGGAACGCATCCACCATCAAGGCATCATTACTCTCACGTCAAGTGAGAGCCCACACCTACATCAAATAAATAGGGGTAAATTTTGGTACTCATACTCTATTGGGTCCATGGGGGTTAGCATCTTTCCTAACCCAAACAAATCTATTTGCAAAATTTACATTATGTATTCTATCATAACAAAACTTTGCAAGGTAGACCTTACGTCTGAAAAACACCTAGAGGGGTGGTGAATAGGTGTAGGTGCTAATCTAAGAAACTTAATTCAAACTAAGTGCGCTAAATGCGGAAGCTAATGCAAATTATGCACAGACTAATACAATACAACAAGTGTAGCCGAATTCCCCTTGCGAGGCTCTGAACTAACTCCCCTTGATTCCCCTTGAAATGGGTTGAGGCGCTATGTGAAGCTCTTGTTGGATGAGTACAAGTTAGGCACACACACAAGCAATCCAAGCAATATGAAATATGTGCACACACAATCAAGCCAAGCAATCAAGGATAAATTACAATATGAAAGATGCAAGGCAACACAAGCAATGTATATAATATGAATGCTATGAAAGTATGATGCTTGCATGAAATGATGCTTTGCACAAATGTAAAGAGAGAGAGAGTTAGAGAGACAATGGATCAAAACGCAAACACCAAGATTTGTTTCGAGGTTCGAGCACCATGCTCAGGAGATACTCGGAGTATGAAAGTTCTCAGGGTGGTGGTGTCCTCAGGGCAGGAGTGACCTCGGGAACGACTGAGTGGTGCTCGGGAAAGTGATCTGCCGGTATGTCTTGTCGTCTGTTTTGAGCGATTCTGATAAGGTAGGACACGTGTCATCATCCTGATGCAGATCAAAATTCGACTACTATAGATGCCCTTCCGCCTCCTTCGAGTTCCTAGAGAGGAGGGAAGCGGACTGGTCTCTCTTGTGATTTGAAAAGTCGTGACACTATTTGTACTTTGAGCTTTTTTGAAAATTGAAGTGGGCGAGGACAGTTGGCAAATTAATGATCGAGATCCTGGTGTCATGATGAATGAGATTGTGTGGCAGAAACGGTTAATGTCTGGCAGATTCGACATGCTGTAAAATACGGGATATGACCTGACTCCTTGGGGGTGATTGAGAATTTGAATAGGAGACGATTCGGTTTCCTCATCTATAAATAAGGTGGATCCTGAAAGAAGTCTGCTTATTTTCTCAAGAGTTGTTACCCCCAAACTTCTTATTCTTGTAGATAGCGATGTCCTTCGTTCGATGAAGGAAAGAGAGAAGAAGACGGAGATGGTGGAGGCAGCTGGCGCGAGACATCAGTCTTCGCAATGATATTGTTGCAAAACATTAGTTTTTCACGACAAAATTCCGCTACCAGAGAAGATGAGTAGTGCTTATGTTTTGACTTGATTTGCTCTTCTGATCTCCGATCAGGCTAATCAATTCTTAGACTGGTACTCCTAGATCTTCTTTTCCTAGTGGTGGATGAGACAGGAATAGGGGTTGTTATAGGCAGTAGTGGCGGTGGACTTGATTCCATGGCGTCTTTCATGTCTTGTAGTCTTCACTCCTGGCTGGATCTTGTCGCTCTCGTCCTGGGGACTCTTTTCTTAAGGCGAGGCGCGGGAAGGAAGCATGAGATTGCATTGGGACGCCACCGATGAAACATTCTTCCTTCGGGGGTTTTGACCTCTTGCTCAAGATGGAGGGTCAGTGATGTGATTCATCACTGTCTTGTGCGTTCTGAATGAGCCCTTCTGGCTTCCTTGGAGGCGTGTTCTAGTCGGAGAGGAGGAGATTCTTCATCTGAAGGATCTCTTATTTTTGTGCAAGAATCTTTGTGGGCTTTCCTCGGGATCTACGGAAGGTGGCGTGAACAATAGGATCACGCCCGTTCGAAGCGTTCCCCGACGAGCAGTTCCTTATTTGTTTGCTTCAGTGTCGGGAGTTTATTCGGCGGGTCTGGATGAGTAGGTGTGAGTTATCTGTATTACTATTTAAAAAAGCAAACACAAATGTGTGATAGATCTTGTATTACTCTTATTTGATGTAACCAAGTGTGTATTTGAATCAATGTAATTAGAAACCTTTATAATAAAAGTATTATTTTTTGAAATGAAAATGTTGTTTGGATCTTGCTTGGTTTGTTTTACCATGACTTTCGTTTGAAATTGGATGTCTGTTTGGAGAGTTTGTTTTGACTCCGAGGTGTTTGGTACTAGCTCGGCATGTAATTCCCGTGTGGATGTTAGCCCCCATAACGGTTTTCTGCAAATTTTTGCCCGAGAGTGGGGGAAATCCCAGTTGCGGGGTTGAGTCTCCGAGAGGAGAAAATCCCTACAGCGGAGTTTGGTTTGCATTCGCTTCCGAGTTGGGGAAATCGCATCAACAGAGTTGCGAAGCCGGGCCTCTGGGAGGGAAAATCCCTGCAGCAGAGTCCGATCCCCGAGTGGGGAAAATCCCACAGTGGAGTATCTTGGCGAGACAGAGGAATCTTGTTGCTGTCTCCGAGTGGGAGAAATCCCATCTCGGGACAATCAGACTGTATTGAAAGTAATTAGGATGCACATGCAAGCATACAATGAGACAATAAATAAAATTTTAGACGTAAATGTGGGAAAGTCTGATTGTATGAGCTTAGCTAATGGATTCATGAAACTAGTACGTCGAGAGAATAATCCAAAGAAGAAAACCCTCATAGATATACCTCATGTCTCATGGAGCCATTGACCGAGCATATATAACCCGAGTTACTCCAGACTGACCAATAATCAAGCACATTCAAACTTTGAAATCATACTTGAAGCTTTTGTTCTCGAGATATCCTACCTGTAGCTTTTCGTTCTCAGGAGAATAATTGAATTTATGATCATATGAGACCGGTACGTCGAGAGGATAATCCAACTAGGAAAATCCTCATAAATATTCCTTGTGTCGTATGTAGTCATAGTCCTGTCAGACCTGTAAAAAATTGGTTTAAAGTGGGGGTCTAATCCATTGACAGATTGGATGCATCTGTTCCGAATAGAGGCCCCTATCCTGCGACGATCCGGTACCTCCAATGCGAGAATAAACCCATCAGCGTAGTTGTCCTCTCTGAGAGATATCACATAAATAGAGATGTCTCCCAAGTGGGGAAAATTCCATCATCAGAATATAGAAGGAACCAGACAGAGGGAAACTACAGGGAGTTCATCCACCCACATATTCAGATGAGGAGTAGGTTAATGTCTGTGTTCTGAGTGGGGGCAACCCCGTTAGCGAAAAATCAGACAGAGGCTCTGAGAGAGGGAAATCTCTTCGCATAGTGGGGGACTCTGAGTGGGGGCAATCCCACAATGGAGGGTGTCAGATCCCGTAGGACTACCGAGGAAAACCCGTAGGCAAGTCTGCGTTGACACTTTCGAGTGGGGAAAATCCTATCAGTGGGGGAAATCCTATCAGTGGAGTGTACATATACAATCCTCCGAGTGGGGGAAATCCCATCATCGGCGGAAGTGCGTTTTCGTCTCCGAGTGGGGAAAATCCCATTACAGGGCATCTGGATGGATGGATGGACGTCGTAACCACCTCCGAGTAGGGAAATCCCATCAACGGAGCATGGGGACGGATAGATGACATCGTAACCGCCTCCAAGCGGGGGAAATCCCATTATCGGGGGTTCTAGAGGCCGCCTCCGAGTAGGGAAAATCCCATCAGCAGGGCATGTGGACGGATGGATGTACTGCAAAAGGTTAGGAGCATAGAATAATATTTATTCAAAAATGTAATACATAAGATTAGGATTTGAAGGAAGTACACTCTGTATGGAATGAAATTCGGCTAGTTAGTCGGTAATCCTGTGCTGGGCGATCAGGTTCTGCTCCCGAGGAGGTTGCTGTTCGGCTGTCTGGGAATTGCCCCGGGAGTGAGAATGTACTCTTTGAGAAAACCTTATTGGATGAGCTCTTCTAGGTACTTTCGGAAGGCCCAACAATGAATAGTTTGGTGCCTTTACATTAGTGTTAGGAGCAATATTCCTCCAACCTGGTAAGTGCGAAATTGTGTTGGATCAGCTTCGAGCGTCTGACCCACGACTGATCTTTGAAGGTGTTGAAAATTTCGTTGATCGGGAGCTTCAACGAAGTGAAGCGTTCCATCAATCTGTAGCTTCGGAGTGGACTTGGTGGGAGTATAGGTAGCACCTGCTTCTTGTAAGGAGGTTGCCTCCGGTGTCGATCTTGAGCATGGTCGGGAGTTTCGTGAGTGAATTTTGACTTTCCTCTGACATTGCTTGGTTTCGCGGAGTGATTGGAGGAAACCTTCATCACCTCTTCTAGCTGGATGTAAGGTTGAGCTCGGGAAAGGACCTCGCTAAATCTTGGTGATGTTGTGCTTCAGGAGATGCTTGTTCAGGGGGTGCGTCACCTGCAGCACGCTGATGAATGCGAGTGCATAGACTTTGGTCAGCTGGCCCTGAAAGAAATTGATGTATGACTTGAGGCTGTCTCTCGGTCTCATCTTGACAAGAGAGGAGGTGACGGCTGTTTCTCTTGGCTTTTTGACGAGAGGCATACTGTGTGAGAAAGGCCTCGGTGACCTCTGAAAAGTTATAGAGAGAGCGTGGGGCAGGGAGACTCAGGTGTCTGTTGCTCTCGGGGCCACCCTTTGTTTGCGTAGAGTTGTTTTTGAGGGCTGCAACTTGGGTCTGGAGTTGTTGCTTGAGTAGTTTCAGCTCCTTTTGTTCTCGAATGATGTTCTCACGGTCGAGCGCCATCTGTTCCCGCTCACGATTAGATTGTAACTGTTTCTCCTTCATTTTCTCTCTCATCTCGTAAAGCATCTGGAGAAGTTAGTCTTCTTGTTGTTGGGATGGTTGGACATCAGCGGAGAGTTCCTGCTGTGAGATGGAGCCGGTGTTCTCGGTATGCAAATGATTACTGGTTGGTAAAGAGGCCTTGCCCCCATGGTTGCGGTGGCCTTGTCTTTGGAAGTTGCACCGTCGGTGATTTGCTTTTGTGGGGTCATCATTGATCTGTAAGAGGATTTTTAGGAAGGTTTTTTTGGGGGAGAAATATTGAGTGCAGGGATTCAGATCTCAATGAAAGCACCAAAATATAGGGGTAAATTTTATGAGAGAATTTATCTACACTCAAATTTGTAAAAGAGAGAAACAATGCAAACACCATAGAATTTAAATGAAAAACCTGCAAAGGGGAAAAATCATAGTGCCAGGAGAGAGATTCTACTAAATCAAAGGGATTATAAGGAACTCTTCACACACTGTTACAGATTCAATTCTCTAGAGTTCAATCCCCCTCTACTTGATGGAGGTGTATAAATACCCTGCACATCGTAATCAAAAGTGCGGATATTACGAATCTCCATAATTGCAAGATTTACACATTGAAATTTTTTCATAACTGCTCGGATTATGCTCTTAATTATTGGGAGTGATTTCTGCTGCAATCTGTAACCGTCCGTGCTGGAGTAGGGGCTATTTTAATGTTCAAAACATGGGGTGATCTGGCGCGTAACTGACTCCGTGAGTCAAGGGAGTCTTGCTTGCTGAATTGAAGATTAAAATCAAGGAGGTCGGGTGGTGTAGATGTCTCGCTCGGAGCACGAGAAGTTGCCTCAGGAACGGCTGGGTGATGCTCAGGAAGATGCTCGGAGTATGAAAGTTCTCGGGGCGGCGATGTCCTCGGAGCGGGAGGGGTGACCTCGGGAACGACCGAGTGGTGTTCGGGCATGTCTTGTCGTCTGCTTCGGGCGGTCCTGATGAGGTGGGATACATGTCGTGATCCTCGTGCAGATCAAAATTCAATCACTACATATATGAAGAAGGCTGTAGAAATGTTGTCAGGATGTGGTGGTTAATGAGCTGCTAGACATGGTAATTTATGGGTTAAATTTGTTTGATGTAAACTGAATATGGCTGATCACATTACTTTTATCAGTCAGAAAATAAGATTATTGGTATGGGATTATTGGTAGGCTGAGAACTGGTGGTTGGTGAACTGCACATGAATTGGTGATATGTTGCACTGCACCATGGTGCAAATATATGTTTCCTTAGGAAACAAGGATGAAATGAGCAAATATTATGTTAGGACCCTTCTCTATAGAATGCATTTTATCCCATGAGGGTACTTTTCTTAAGAAGTTTTGAAGGAAAGTACATTTGGAATCTTGTATTGCTCCACAATATTAACCTAACATTTGGATTGCTCCACAATATTAACCTAGTAGGGTCTTAAATTTTTCACTAATGAAGTGTTCAAAAAGAGTCAAAGCCTCATATTGCGTCTTGGATATAGACGTAGTGGTTAGTGTTGGTACCAACTTTTTACTCAAAAGCTTGAGTTTATGAGTTGCAGGCTAACAATTATATCACCCAGCAGAATCCAACAATAAGAAGAGTTGTCAACTTAAGATTATTTTCAGTGACAGTGCATCTGTTTTCGTTCTTGCCAGAAATGATGATAAGCCTATGAACCAAATTCTAAAAAGTCTCCAGTGATGTCATACTTTATGCTGGAAATTGCCAATGTAGCTGACTCTGGGTCTGTGCTTATGTTGTGATATTTTGCTTTATGCTGGAAATTGTCTGTGAAGCTGTCTGTGTTTCAACTTGTAATATAATTTAGCTAGTAACATCCAGCTTTCAACATCTGAACACTTTCATACAACAGTCTGAGTTGACGGAAGTGTGGTTGTGGGTGGTAGGTTAACCTTCTATATGACAAAACTATGGCACATGTCTGAAATTACAATATACACGTGAACCAAGTCGAATATCTCCAGTGGCATTCTCTGATTTTTGCTTTAAATGTTGTAGCATCTGACCCTTGGTCTGATCTTGCGTCGATCCCTCGTTAAACTTAGGTTGAGGTACCTAAGTTTGAGCTAAGAGTACTTTGCCTGAACTGAAGTTCAAGAAGTATAGTTGAATTAACCAAAAAAAGTGGAGTTTGTACAAGAGTCATAATCGATTTCATTGTGACTCGTAAAAAAGAGTTTATAGCTTTCTATTTCAGCTAGGAGGTAGTCAGTTAGGCTGTTCATCCTTTTCTGCTCTGGGTTTGTTGAAAGTTTTCTGTATCCCCCCCCCCCCTCCCCTCCCCCAGACACTCCCCCCCCCGCGGGGGGGGGGGGGGGGGGGGGGAATCAACTGGCTGTGATGCACCGATAAGTGTAAACAGCAGGCGAATCTGTATCGGATACGCATCCAATATGGATTCACACAGATTCGCCTGGGATTCATAGAGGATACGTCTCGTACGAATCCGCAGCGTATCTGATTAAAACCCATGTTTGATACAGGCCGAATCCACTAGGATGGGGGCATGAGCTTGGATACGGGTCGGGTATTTCTGAGAAAGCTTATGTTTTAATATTAAAGTTTAGTGGGTTTCGGTGTTTAAACCCATAATCCGCTAAGTTTTAGCTAAGCATCAATCTTCCAGTTTCAAGATCTAAAGAGAGCGATATCTTTGCTCCTCAGTTTTCCTTCGCTCACCGACTTCTGTTAATTCATCTCTAACACCACTGCAATGATGACGTGGTGATGACCATTGCGACATCTTCTGTTAATTCTTCTCTATTTTAATTTCTTATTGTTCTGTATTATCCTTGTAATTCAGTCATAATTCCTTGTATGCATCTGTTGGCAAGCTTTTCTTGGATACGCACCAACCCGGTATGTTGATTCGAGTAATGCTTAGAGTAGGGATCTATCAAAAAGCATTTTAAAATGAATAGAAACAAACATTTTAAACGGGAAAAGTTGTTAGCAATATTATTTTCCTAAGGTCTTTCATTGTTTAATTAATATTTTTTAATTGTACATAAATATATCATATTATTTATCTGCCATATCCCTGACAAATCTGTATCCGTGTTTTCTTGAAATTTTGTGTATCCGCGTATCCGTACTATATTATAGCTGATACTCGTACCCGTATCCGTGCAATCTAGTCAACTAGTTTAGGACTGTTTTGGAATAGATTTTTCTTTTTCTTTTTCGGGTGGGGTGGGTTTTGGGGTTGGTGACTCGTGGGTTGGGGTTTGTTTGTGTGGAGGTGGATGGAATAGAGGAATGAAAGAAAAAGAAAGGAAAAAAAAAGGAAAGAATAACTCTAAGAAATGTCATTGCTTTTATAATTGGTGTTGTGAAGGCCTAAGTCACGTTCTTTTGTCATCTTTTACGAATATCCTCCACTTATAACTCCAGCATTCGTTACCCATTCTTCTCTATATGGGCTCCTAAAAGTATTTCTTGGAACTAGTGTTTCCATGTTAACAAATGCTTGAAATTCTTTAGTCGCATGTCCTCCATCTTGTTGGACCATTGATTGACAAATTCCATGACATTTATGCAAACACCACCAGCATCATCATCTAAGCCTTTCTCATCAAAACGGGGTGGATTATGAATCATGACCCATTAACTGAGAATGTTCCAATGAGTTGGGCAAAGTTTACATGGCGAACCACTTTCTTACCATCAATCATTGATACGGAGTTGGTGCCAAATTCCTGAAATCACCTAGAAGGGGTGAATAGGTGATATGCTAATCAATACAGAAATTAAAAACTTATTAATAATAATTCTACACAAATATGATCACAAAAACAATGTCAAACTCACAACCAAGAAATGAAGTCGTATATCACATGAAGGGCTCTGAACTTCTCCTCGTAATTCCTCTTAAATGGAAGTTGAGATGCGTAATTGCTCTCTTGATTGTATTGTGAGTCAAAACAAATAATCTTGCAATAATAAAATATAAACAACTATAATAATGTAAGAATAATAAAGAGTAGAATCTAAAATTTAAACATGCAAGATCATTAGTATTATAACTACATAAGTTAATCATCATCAAAACTAGAGTGATGGGTCTTTGGGCCAACAGAGAACCTTGCCATAAAACTTTGAGTGGTAGGTAAGCCTTTTTTGTTGAATGATCTATCATCGATTAAACAATAGAGAAACACCGAGTTGAAAACTCGATAGCAGAAGCGGAAGCGTATAATATCTACCACTAGCAAGCAGTTGAAACTAAAATCACCACACAACCAAAGAACACCAGATTTAATGTGGTTCGGTAATGTGCCTACGTCCTCAGAGAGGAGGGGAGAAATCTTTATTGAAAATAGAGAAGAAAATATAAGAGTTACAAGAAAATCTCTCTCTCGCAACTCTCAATGGTGAAAATCTGAATTGCTCTTGAATTCTTGACACCTTCAAAAGGCCACCCCCAAGGGGTTTATATAGGCACCTAGTATGATTTTAGTTCTTCATAAACTCCAATAACCAAATCAGCACCGCCTTAGAGAAATAGAAAACTCGTATTCTAACCAAAATAGAAAACAGAACCGTATTTGATTCTACCAGAACATGTATTAGCCGACTAGAAAAAATCATTAGTCGACTAATACCAGTATTAGTGGACTATACTTAGAATCTGGTCGACTACTGTAATGCAATATGAGAATCCAACTTTCTGTTGCAGGGCCTAGTCGACTATACCAAAGTATTAGTCGACTAACAAGACCTATTAGTTGATTAATAACATGCACGATGCCTGCACATGTCCGTGCTTGATATGTGAAGCTTGTAACTCCTCCACCTGAACTTGAATTCTTCTCTAATGAATATGAGGCACTTCAAATGCTAACAATCTCCACCTTGACTCATGTTCATTGAGTCCCTCCGTAGAAATTGGCCTCTACTTTATTCGCTTTACTTTCTTCCCTTTTGTGACTTTACATGGCTCCTTCCAAAGAGCCTGTTCGTCACTTTACCCTTGGAGAATCTTGAAGTTCAGAGATGCTCTGAATTTCTCCACCGGGATGGTCTTCATCATCATATCCACTGGATTCTTCTTCGTGCTGATCATTACCAAATTGATCACCTTACCATCCAAGCCCCACTGACGTATCTTATAATACCCACATCAATGTACTACGTCTGCTTCTGATACCTGTGATCCTTAGCGAGATGAATCGCACTCTGGCTGTCACAATAAATCTGAACTGAATCATGTATGATACTGAACGTCTCAACTAATCCTCTCAACCACAATTCTTTCTTTGATGCCTCAACTACGACCATGTACTCTGCCTCTGTCGTTGAAAGAGCAACTGTATGTTACAACTCTCTCTTCCAACTAATGACGCATTCAGCTACTGTGAACACATAGCCTGTTGTAAATCTTTGTTAATCAAGATTTCCCGCATAATCTGCATCAACATAGCCTTGTAATACTCTAGGCTTCCTCGTTTTCAATCTCTGAAATACAAAACTTAGTCTCGCAGTTCCTTGCAAATATTGTAGCACTCACTTCACTGCTTCCCAATGTTGCTTTCCTAGATTTGATATGAACCGACTTACTGTACTAATTGCATAGGCTAAGTCAGGTCTAGTGCAGATCATAGCATACATAAGTGATCCCACCGCACTAACATATGGTAGTCGAGAGTCGAGACATCTCCTCTTCTGGTAATTGTGGACACTGCTTGGAGGATATTTGAAGTGATTTGTCAAAAAAGAGTGGAGACTGGTCTTGCTCTGTCATGTTGAATCTCTCCAACACTATGAGCATAATATTCTCCTGAGATAGCCAAAGTCTGCCTGAGTCTCTGTCTCGAGTGATCTCCATATCTAAGATCTTCTTGGCTTTTCTCAAATCCTTCATGTCAAATTCCTTCTTGAGTTGAGCTTTAAACTCTGAACATGTATCTTGTTTCTTAGAGCAATTAGCATATCCACATATAACAGCAAATATGTCGGATCATTACTCTGCTTAAAATAGACACAACTATCATACTCACATCGGTTGTATTTGGCTTTGATCATGAAAGAGTTGAACTGTTTGTACCACTGCCTGGGAGACTACTTAAGTCTATAGAGAAACTTCTTTAGAAGACACCTTATTTTTTTACCTTCCTGAATATAACATTCAGGTTGTTTCATGTATATCTTCTCCTCCAGCTCACCATGTAGAAATGTTATATTGACGTCCATCTGCTCTAATTCTAGATCAAACTGAACAACTATCGCCAATAACATCCGAATATATGTATTCTTGACTACAAGAGAGAAGATCTCATTGTAGTCAATACTCTCCTTCTGAGCATATTCTTTGGCAATTAACCTTGCCTTGTACTGCTCATTATCCTTCTTGTGAAAGACCCATCTGCAACCTATTGCTTTGGAGTCTTTTGAAAGATCGACTAATGTCTATGTTTAGTTTCTATCTAAAGACTCCATCTCTTGCTCCATGGCTGTAATCCACTTGTAATCATCTGCCTCGATCGCTTTCCTATAACTGTCAGGTTCTCATGTTTCTATCACTAATGCAAAAGAGACATGATCATCTTCCCAACCATACCTTATTGGTGGCAACATAACTCTGACTGACCGCCTCAACGGTCTAAATTGCTCTGAGTAGCCTCCTGCTTGTCTTCATCTGAATCTGAGGAGTCCTCTTCTGGCCTTCAGGCCTTTTAGGGCTCTCTGAGAACTTAACTTTTTTTTCTGAGTGTCTGTCGAACTGTCTGAAGTTTCACCTTGCGCTTTATTCTCTGTCTCTGGCTTTTCTTGCAACATTAATTTTTCGTTAAAGATCACATCTCTGCTGGTAAAGGCGTTCCTTTTCTCGAGATATCAAAGTTTTAAACTCTTGACTCCTTTAGTAAACTCTATGAAGAGACACTTCTTAGACTTGAACTCCAGTTTGTTCTTTTTCTGACTATCAACCAAACTATACGCCGGGCAACCGAAAATCTGTATGGTTGAATAGACCACAGACGCTTCTCGCCATATCTCCTCTGGGATTTGAAGATCAATAGCTGTTGATGGTGACATGCTTACCAAAAAACTCGCATGATTCACCGCCTCTTCTTAAAATTCTTCTGACATGTCAGCCTGTAATCTGATACTGCGGGCAGCTTTGTAAGTGTCCGATTCATGCGCTCTGTTACTCCGTTTTGCTCTGGTCGTCCTTGAATACTTAGCTGGTATTTGATGCCCTTACTTTCTAAGTAATCTTTGAATTCTTTGGAGGTATACTTGCCTCCATTATCAGACCTCAAGACTTTCACCTTCCGCCCTATATGATTTTTTACCATAGTTTTTCACTCCTTAAACTTATGAAATACTTCCGATTTCTGCTTCAAGAAGTATACTCAAACTTTCCTTGAGAAATCATCTATTAAACATAGTACCTAGCACCCTCAATGGATGCTACTGGTGAAGGTCCCCAAACATCCGTATGTATAAGATCTATTAAGCCCTTTGTCTTATGCTGAGATGTAGAGAAAGCTACTTTACGTTGCCTACCCATGATGCAAAATTTACAAAGATCAAGTTTGCAATATTTGATACCTAGTAGCGTATTCCTTTTGTGTAGGGCTTGAAGACCTCGCTCGCTCATGTGTCCAAGACGCGTGTGTCAAAGTTTTGTAGTATCCTCCTTTTCTGTTACCGCTGAAGCATCACCAACAATAATGCTTCTTGTCAACTTGTACAAATTTGTTGTCCGTTCTCCTTTGAGAGTCGTTATGGAGCCTTTAGTAACTTTGATTCCTCCATCTGCACCAGAAAACTTGTACCATCGAGCTTCCAAAGCTCCCAACGAGAGAAGATTCTTCTTTAAATCTGGAACGTGTCGAACGTTCGTGAGGGTTCGAACATGTCCATCATACATTCTCGTACGGATGTTACCAATGCCAACAGGCTTACACACGGCATCGTTTCCCATCAGGACAGAGCCTCTATCATAAGACTTGTAAGTATTGAATCACTCTTTTTGGACATATGTGGTATGTGCATCTCGAATCAAATAACCAAGCATCTGAGTATTTACCTTTTTCTGACTCAGCCGTCAAGACATCACATGGATCCTTATCTGCTTCTTCGACAACCCTGGCTTGATCTGACTTTCTACTGGTACTATTCCCATCAGAATCTTTACCACCTTTCCTCTTCAGTATCTCCTTGTATTTCTACAATTTTTCTTAATATGCCCTGGTTTCTTACAAAAGTAGTAAGAGAAACTGCTAGAAGCCTCTGAATTCCTTTTGGGTCTCCTACTCTTTGATTTTCCTCTCTGGCCCTTGACAAACAATCCTGAGGCCTCCTTCATAGAATCTGTCTTTTTCATCAGCTCGTTGTTTTAGAGCATCTATTTGACATTTTCTAACTCTAAGGTCTCATTACCATACATTATGGTGGTCGCCAAGTGGTCATAACTTGATGGAAGAGAAGAGAGTAACATAAGAGGTTTGTCTTCTTCTAGCTTAACCTCTAGAGCTAACAAGTCGCTTAAAATTCTATTAAAAGTATTGAGATGTTGTAGAATAGACGTACCTTCATCCGAAAGTTGTATAATTGCTTCTTCATGAAGAACTTGTTCGATAAACTCTTCGTCATGTACATGCTCTCCAGGATACACCAAGACTAATACTTGTCTTCTCGTTCATCACGTTGTAGAGGACCTCATTTGATAGGCACAATATGATCGTTGCCTTTGCGCGAAAGTCGATGTCGTTCCACTCATCATCCTCCATCTTTGATGACTTCTTCTCAATACCAAGCAAGGCTTATGTATACCCTCCTTCACGAGCAACGATATTACTCGCATCTTTCATAACAGGAAGTTGGACTTCCCGTCGAATTTCTCCACCTCGAACTTGCTTGTCATGGTCGTCATGCTAGTCATCGCTCTAATACTAATTGTTAAATGATCTATCACTGATCAAATAATAGAGAAACACCGAGTTGAAAACTCGATAACGGAAGTGAAAGCGTAGAAGATGTACCACTAGTAAGCAATTGAAACTAAAATCACCACATAACCAAAGAACACTAGATTTAACGTGGTTCGGTAATGTGCCTACATCCACAGGGAGGAGAAAAAAAATCTTTATTAAAAACAGAGAAGAAAATATAAGAGTTACAAGAAGATCTCTTTTACAACTCTCAATGATGAAAATCTAAATTGCTCTTGAATTTCAACGCACCTTCAAAAGGTCACCCCCAAGGGGTTTATATAGGCACATAGGATGATCCTAGCCTTTCACAAACTTTAATAACCAAATCAGCACTGCCTTAAAGAAATAGAAAACTTGTATCCTAACCAAAATAGGAAACAGAAGCATATTAGGAAACTGTCAGAACCTGTATTAGTCGACTAGGGCAAATCATTAGTCGACTAATACCCAGTATTGGTGGACTATACCTAGAATTTAGTCGACAACTGTAATACAATCTGAGAATCCAACTTTCTGTTACAGGGCCTAGTTGACTATATCAAAGTATCAGTCGACTAGCCCATGACCTAGCCCTGTTTTAAATATCGGCCGATACGGCCGAGATATCGTCCGATATCTCCTTTTTTGTCTCCTGTCGATACGATATGGGGAAATCGTTGGCCATATCATTTGCAGCAAAAAACGGCCGATATTTGAAATATTGGCTGATAAATTGCCCGATATTGGCTGATAAATCATCTGATATATCACCCGATATGAAGTAACTTATTTATTGCACGACTGCATGCAAATTTACATTATTTTTTACTGTCTCTGCAAGCATATTACATCATTTTTATTAGGTAGATGATATGTATGACTCTAAATCAACTCGTAATTATCAATATTTCATTATATATAGTGTCCAATATGAACGCCCGATATGCGCGCGTATCCCCGATATCTCCCCCGATATCCGATATCCGATATGAAAAAACCCCATCCGATACGATTCCGATATCTGATATTTAGAACCTTGTGACCTAGTCGTCTAATAAGACCTATTAGTCGACTAATAACATGCACATTACTTGTACATGTCCGTGCTTGATTTGTGAAGGTTGTAACTCCTCTACCTAATCCTGAATTCTTCTCTAATGAATATGAAGCACTCCAAATATTAACACTTTTATCCTCCAAATTAACCTGGTTGAAGAAAACAGGGAAAGATGGTGAGCATTGTTGTGCGGACATGCATTCATCTCTGAGGCAAATATAAATCCAAAAATCCAAATCAAATTATATTTTTACAACATTTATAACCATGAATCTAGATGACAAACTTCCAATATTAATGATCTACGAGCTGCTTTAGTTTTTGTACACTCCTTAGGCTAGTGGCCATTTTTTTTGTTCAAGTATTTGACAAATATGTGTAAATATGACCTCATTTTCCACATGTCCTTGATCTTCATTAATAGAGTAGACTGGAAACAGGAGGCTGAGTATCTGATAGTCTGATACTTGTAGTGAATGTATGCAACTGATGATCTAGGAAAGAAGGAAAGGTAACCCCCATGTCATTCCCTGTCTCGCTGCCTAATATTTACTTCTAATCAAGATTTACAATGTGTTACTTGTGTCAATGAACATGGCGACTGACACAAAAAAGAGACAGGGAAAGGACATCTAATGTCTTTGAGGTTGGCTTGACTTGCTTTGGCTTGACTGCTTTACTATTGTATTTCATGAAAGCTTTAGTCCTCCATCCTTGGGTCCCTTGGAGCCCATTGCGTATGGTGTTCGCTTCCAATTTCAGGACGGGTGAAAGGTGGAAAACTATTAGTTATATTGATGTTCAGAAGCATTTTTTTCCCCCTTCATACAAATGGAGGAATACTGGTGTTTGAATGGTGTAAAGTTGGAAACAATAGATTGGTCATTCAAACTACACTTTGGGAAAATTAATTGCAAACCTTATCAGCGTTCAGATCAGAGAAAAAATGATCTTATGTGTCTCACTCATTCCATGGACACAGTAGATATTCTGAGATTGATGATATTAAGTTCACGTCTTAGAAGCAGTTTCTGGTTAGCCGGATACCCTGTAAAATCATTCCAGTTGGATAAATAGTCTTTTATTAGTTTGTCAGTCAGTATAATCAATTTGATTTCATATGCTTCAGTCATTCCTTTGAGACAGTTGATTATTCTGCAGTAGATGGTATTCTGTTCTTTGTTTTATTCAATTCATGGTTTTGGCAGCAGTCTCCACTCTCCGGTTATCAGGAAAAAGTTGCTTCAATTTGAATGAAATTCGTTCAAGATGTTGACCCTCCCAGACAACTTTAGTCTTGGCAGGATATGTTCCATGCCAGTTGGTGGATATTAGAGCCTCCTTATATTATCCCTCTTTCTCTATCCTTTTTTTTTCCTTTTTTTTCAGCTGGTAAGCAGTTTGTATTACTCCACTGCATACAAAAAAGAAACAAGTTGCCATAGTTTGGAACCAGTGGGCCCAAGGCTTTTATAATTTTCTTTTCTTTCTGGATTGTTTGTAAGCTACAATGATTTCTCATGTTTGCAACATCACTCCTTGAATTCCTAATTTATAGAATGCTTATTTTCCATGTTCAGCTTATCTTTCAGGATAAACAAAAGTTGTTTGATGTGAATACTTAGAGAAACTTAAAATGTTTAGGGGTTTCAGGGTGGTTACCCAAGTACAAAGTTTATTTTTCATTGCATATCCCCACCATAAGCTCTGAATTTCTCCAAGTAGTAAGGAAATTTGATATGCAACATGTTTCTTCTTGGTTTCTTTGATGCTAATAGCCTGTCCGGCCCTCTCCTAAGCTATTCCAATCTTTGTGAGACTGTTTGCTATATCACAAAGCCCTCCTCTTAAAAGGCCTATGTCAAGACCAGGAGAAATTATAATTGTTGACATTGGGATATAAGGCTCGTGTCTCATTTAACAATTGAGGTTTTATTTCCTAAGCATCTTACAATGTTGGGGCAGACAGAGGATTTTGCTACACAAGGTAGGGAACTCATTCGAGTCCATATTTTGAGCTTATGCTCTTTAGGCAAGATTTTCATTGGTCTGATCTTTCCTTACTTTACCTTCGACTATAATTTAGTATTATCTGGATGGAAGGTTCTCGCTATAGGGTTATAAATATACTTTAGTGAGTGACAAGATAATCGCAGGATAACTAATGTTAACTTGAGATGTAATGTTTAGAACATGGTCTAAAATCTTAATTTCGGTATTGGCATTGGCCAAAGATTTTTTTCGTATTAATATCGTCAATATTGGCTGCCAGTATCGAAAATATGAGTCATATCGGAAACACCGGCCCAAATATCGGCCGATAATATAAGATCAATATCGTATCGGGTATATCAAAATCCAACACGATATTGCCGATACACATATTGCAATCGGCCGAAATTTGAAACCATTGTTTAGAATTATCATGCATACAAAATCACATGTAATTATGTAAATTAAGATGATTTCATTAAAGGCCTCAATTGGTTGAGCATAGAATTTGTTATATTTTAGCGGCTTCCTTGTATGAAGAAGGTCAGGATCAATTATTGTGACTAAGCTCAAGCCAGGATAAAAGTAATCCATCTGATGTGGATAACTTTTCAGTAGTTTAAGATGAATGCTATTTCTGATACATAGCACATCCTAACTTAAGTGCTGCCTTGGCGAAATTATTTTGAAATATCTGATCTATCTAGGATAACATGATCATCAAATTTATATAGGTCAGTGAAGTAAACATTAACATCTGAAAGCACTGTCATATATTACATAAGAAAATATTTATTGGTAATATTTTTCGAACATCCTGCTGTTTCTGCACAAAGAAACTCATATTAAGAATCGCTGAGTGACTTGCAATGGTTTCTAATGTATTTGAATGTCATGCCACTGATGATTGCTATGGTGATACATGGAGCTTCTTTTTCTCATTGGCTACATCATGATGCGAGTACTAGATGGTGGTTTAGGCTTGATTAAAGAATATACATGTAGTTCAAGTTTCCTGTTGCATTTTACATGATCATCTTCTATTGATTCTCTGAAGCTAATGAAGAAATTGTTGACCATTAATTTAGCAATTTTAATAGGTTCCTTCTATTCTGTAATCTGGTAGTAATGCTCAATTCTCCTTGCAATTCTACATTGGTAAGTTCACTGAAAGCCAGCATCCTTGCAGGAACCCTTCGTCAACATTCCTGAAGATACAATTCGCGAATCTCTTAAAGTTGTCCTTGGTATTGTGATTCATATGCTTAATTTGTTATTTTGTTACTGGTTAGAACTAATTGAGTTCTGTCTGCATAGTATCCAGACGTTAACAGTTTCTCATTTCTATTGCAGATGTTCATAACCACCCAATACTTATTCACTGCAAAAGAGGGAAGGTAAAACATTTAGACCCTCTCATTTCTGTCATTAAATGATTTAACTGACTCGGGAATATGAAATTTGTTCAGCATCAAACAGGTTGCCTGGTAGGATGTTTAAGAAAACTGCAGAAGTGGTGTCTGTCCTCAGTGTTTGATGAGTACCAGCGGTTTGCTGCTGCAAAGGCCAGGGTTTCTGATCAAAGGTTTATGGAGCTGTTTGATGTCTCCAGCCTGAAACATTTATCAACTTCATTTTCAAGTTCGCAGAGCTCTTGAGAGTTTGTTTTCAGACGGCCTACTTTTCTTCATCTGGATAGATTTAAGTTTTTCTTTATCGAGAAAGATTTTAGGTTTCTCCTCCTATGTGCGCATTTTTCATGAGCACAGAAATAAGTTGAAAGAGGATCCCCGTCATTATAGTATGAGGTTTGAACTATATGCATTATAGCTTTTGAAAAAAGGCGGAGCACATTGCGCCTGCAAAATTGTGGACAAATTGCAAGGTGTTTGCTTTTGTAGGATCCCCTTGCATGCATAATCCCTTTGCTCGATAGGCAATACTCTGTTCCGGGTCTATTTTGTTTTGCTTGCATAATATGTTCAATATTCTGTACACTAATTAATAAATAAGAATCCTCGTTTCTTAAATTCTCGCCATGAGACAGTCCCAAAGGCAGTTATTTACACCAATAGTAAATATTAAGGTTGAACTGTTGCAGTACTAATGTTTGAGATTATCTTGCATACTCTGAATGTGATATCTGCTATTGTATTGGCAAAATCCATAGAATTGTTTTTCATGTAACAGCTTATCTGCAGTTGAGTTTGATTCTTGAACAGTACGTGATTATGTTGTCTGATAAGTATTTCAATCCTCCTGAGAGCTACACTGCTGTATATGCCAGATAGAGATGTTTTCATTGTCATGATCATTGCAAATTGAAAATTTATAGTGGTGTTATGTTTTTCTACTCCTGTAACTTGTACGCGTATGTATCTTGATTGACACCGATGTATCATTGATGGAAAAAAATTCTTGGGGAAGAAGATTACATACCGATACGGTTAATGATGTGAGAGGGATTGATGCGGCATGATGTTCTTGTATCTGCATTTATGGTTCTTCGGGCCTGTTTGGTTAAGGGTGGAAGTGAGGAATTGAGGAAGTAGTAATAATTCCCTTTGGAACTTGAGAATTGGTTAGTAAGTTTTCCGGCGTTTGAATGTTGTTAGGAAGTGTGGTTTGGAAAATATTTTGTCTTTTCCAGTGTTTGGATAGTAATGTGAAAGTGGAAGTGAAAAAGTTGACTACAAAGTTGACTGTAAAATAATATTAAAATAAAAATTAATTAAGAAAAATACAAAATAGACTGTAATTAGAATGCAAGTGAGATTTATATGGTCAAAAAATTAACTGTTTTGTGCTACAATTTATTACAAATGTGATTTACATGACCACAAAATAACTGTAGTACTCTGGAAGTGAGGAAATGGTTGTGTAAAAGAGAAAAGATAAAAGAAAAAGAGGTTTTCTTATTTTTCTTTTCGGTGTTTGGATAGATAGGGAAGTGAGCAATTATACTTCCCTATTTCCTTACTTCTGCCCATTTCCTTGCAACCAAACAAACAGCCCCTTCGTATTTGCACTAGAAAAGATTTGTATTTTGGATGTATAGTAATAGAGTTATTTGTGTTTAACAGGCTTAAGTCATAGCTGTATCTTATTTATATGCTTCTTGTTGATATATTGTACTGGTAGGCATTGATATTGTTGGAGGATTTTCTTTCTTTTATGATCATCAATTTCTCAATTTTATTTCATTTACTTGTTTTCAGGAAGGAGGATGATCAATTTGGGATCCCAGGTTCGCTCTTTTCCAATTGGTTCACCTTCCTAGTACGAAGAAAGGAGAACAAATACTAAAAATGAGAAAGAAAGTGGTGTCTCAAAATCTGAGAATGAATTGGAGTCATTTTGAAAAGGAAAAGTGAGAGAGATTGCCATACTTTTTCACAATTATTTTGTGAAATGAAAGCAGCAATTCAACATCACAAGCTGCTTGCAATAATGTGTGCCTCATGATCTACTCCCCACCCAGGCACAGCTCAATCAATTTAGAGACAGAAACTTTATTCTTACCAAATATGGTGGTTGGAACTAAATAAAAAAGTAGTATTGATTATTTGCAATTTAGTTCTTGAGGGTCCCAATACGTTAGTGCCAGTAGTACTCCGACTGACAAGTGGGGCCCTCTTAGCAATTCAATTGGAGATTGTGGCCCAACCTCCCATTTAATTAGAAGAATAATGCAACTTTTAACTCAGCTTTTCTAACTCATCAAGCCAACTCAAGGCTCACACAATTCACAAGGGGTGAGGCTAACAAGTTCCCCAAGCTTGATTTGAGGTAGAAATTTTGAGCTAGAAAAACATTGTACAAGCTTTCTGACCCAGATCTAGTTTCCTGGGTCTGTCACATACGAGCGTGTATATTGAGAGAGGCTTATAACTCATACTCTTGAGTTAAATGAGAGCTTGCAGATGCTTCTGCAAGCTCTAGCTGTCAATTGTAGCTTTGATGGGTGGTGTTGAGAGTAAATCCCTTTACAGAGTCGCTGCCTTTAACTCCCTTTCACAGGATATATTGCCGGAAAAAAAAAACAAACAAAAAAGCAGCCTTTTTTTTTTTCTGTCTTTCATTCAGGCCAATTGCTCGATGAGTAAAGCCAGCTGCATAACAGCAAAAATTCAATGCACAGCAATAAAAAGAGCCCATTACCATTAAAGGAGAGGGAGAGGCAGAGAGCTTGCAGAGGACTGAGGTTGGGGCCCTAGTGTCCCAGACTCTCACAACTCACCAGCAACTTCCCATGTGAGATGTTGCATTAAACAAAACACAAGAATCCAATGCACAATGATAAAAGTACATTTTTTAAAACAATATATACACATATACATAGTGATAATCAGACAGAAAAGTATCGTATCTGATACGCAATCAAATACTAAAGAAATGAGCTATGAAGAGAACAATTCAAAACACCTCGAACCCCACAGGGTTCGGTTTGAGTGAAGCTTGGTCAAGGACTCACTTTTTCTTTTCAGATTGACAAAACTTCAGGTCCTGACCAACTTCGTCAGACTGTTGACACTTGAAGCTAGGAATAATAAAATACACACCAAACCAAGAAAAAAGCAGATGTATTAATTTATTCAAGAAGAGAAGCAGACAAAAGCAACCCCCACACACACAGAAAAAATGAGGGAGAGGGAAAGAACACAAATGCAAGCACTTCCTTTGTCCAACCCTTTGAAGAGAGAGCCTCCAACACTATAATTTATACCAAAAAAAAAAAGAAGGAAAAAAGAAATCACTCATCCAAAACAAAGAACACCAAGGTTTTCATCACAAATCCAAGACCAACAACAAAATACAAGGATAAAATTAGAAAAAGAAAGAAAACAAGGACACTTCCTAAAACCCTGCATCCATTGCTTCTCTCCTTTTGTTATCACTCTCCCTAACTGCTGGGAAAAAAAAAACCCGCTCTTTGTTTCTTTCTTTTGTTTTTGCTGTCACGCTCTCTCTGTCATTTTCTTTTGTTTCTATGTACCGGAAAACAAATCACTCGCCAAACAAGCTCACCACAAAGTTAGCCTTTTTTGCCCGCCGTGAATGCAGCCTGCAGCCAATTCAAAAGGGTTTAATTTAATTTGTTTTCATGCACAAATTAGTCTGAAAAATTTAACAAAATCGAATTTTTTTTTTTTGTTTACCATGGGCTGTTCACTGTTGAAGTGTGTTAATCACTGTTTCTTCACTCTCTCCAGCTCAAGGAGAAGAGGCTCTTCAGCCTGCACCCTGCCATCATCTTCAACGCCTTCTTCGCGCCGGCGACGTCGGCGTCGACGAGCTTCTGCAGCTGCTGTGAAGCTCCCAGTTCGTTCAGCCTCTTTCTGCATCCACCGCTTGCACCCAATGCGAGCAAGATCGACACCGGAAACTTCTTGCAAATTTCTTCTCTTTTGGGGTCCAGCATTTGCACCAGCTTCGTCATGCTCTTCACATCTCGGCATAACTCTATGCGATTCGATCGGACTGCCAGCAAGCACGCCAGCGCCTCGGCCGCCACCTCCTGTGCGCTGGCCGGCTTCGGCAGCTCCAGCATCTTGATCATCGCCGGCAGGCATCCGGCCATCGATCTCTTAATCTCCTCGCTCGGAGACAGTGAAGAAATCAAACATGCAGCAATTTGCTGAACTGGGACGTTTCCGAGTCTTATCACTTCGGTTAATTGCGCGAAAAATTCATGAGAAGAAGAAAATGCTCTAGCTGCAGGGATGTGAGATGACAGTGCCTGAATCGCCCTCAATCCATGCTCCAAAATCTCGGGATCCGACGACTCGCGAACCAACTGTACAAGGCTCTGCAATCCCCCTTCTTGAAAAATCGCGGCCCTGGCCTCATCATCGCCCTCAGATGCAAGAGACCAGAGGCAAACCGCCGCATTCTTTTGGGCCAAATTAGTACCAGAAACAAGCAAATCAATCAGCACCGGCACCGCCCCCTCCTCGATCATCTGAACCCTGAGATCCTCGACGGCGGCGACGTTCTTCAGCGAACCGGCGGCCAGAGCGTGAACGCTCGGCGACCCGCCGCCGGATTTGCAGGCGGCAATCAGCACCCCGACGCCGCCGTACGCCGAGATTGCCCACGCGTTGCTCCGGTCGGCGGTGATCGCCTCGATCGCCGTGACGGCGTGCTCCTTCACGGCGGCAGATCCAGTGTCCAGCAGCCTCAGCAGCGGCCCGAGCCCGCCCTCCTCGAACACCACCCTTCTCGATGCCTCCGATGCCGTGCACAGAACGGAGACCACAGCAGAAGCCTGATCTCGGATCAGCGAGTGATTCGTCGGATCAAGAAGACGAACCAGGGCCGAGACATCGCCGCCGCCGTCGTCGCCCTGAGTGACGAGCCGGGCGATCTTCGCCGGATCGGAATCGATGAGGCGGCGGAGGGAGTCGAGGGCCTTCTGCTTGAGGTCGAAGGCCCCGATGTGAATCCTGGCGAAGGCGTCGCGGATGAAGAGGAGGACGTCGGATTTGGACGAGCTGGGGCCAGGGAAGGGGAGGACGATGGCGGCGGAGCAATCATCATCGGAGTGGTGGTTATATAAGAGGCCGGACTTGAAAAGGATGTCGAGGTCTTGAATGTGGAGGGAGAGGAGGGAGGAGGCGATGTCGAGGTCGCTCTGGAGGCGGAGCTTGCCGGCGGCGAGGGCGGCGGGGTCGGAGCAGCGGGCGGAGAGGGAGTGGAGGGAGCGGAGGGTGGAGAGGAGAGAGGGTAGGAGGTCGAGGAAGAGTGGGTGGTGGGGCCCGCCGGAAGCGGCGGCGGAGAGGAGAGAGTTGAGGCGGGAGAGCTTTGGGTGGAGAAGGCGCCAGCGGGAGGGGAGGGACTTGGCGGAGAGGGCGGCGACGAGGAGGAGGGGGAGGAGGTGGTGGAGGACGTGGCGCAAAATCTCCGGCGTGTCCATTTTTCTGACTGATTTTCTGTTAGGGTGCCCCTAAAGATTTAGGGCATTGAGAGAATGGACGGAGGGGATTGCTTGAGGGAGAAGGCAGAAGGCGGGACGTGGAAAAGGGAAAGCGGTGGCGGGAGTTAGCCCGGGGAGTTGAGGAGTTAACAGAGGAGAGAGAGTTCACGTGGCGTGATGCACGGGCGGAGTTACGTCTCGTGAACTGGGAATGCGATTCTACGGCGAATAAAGAGAGGGGTTTGTGGGGGCCCGCACGGTGCACGGAATTGTTTTGTGGGGCCCGAGGGGCAGTGAACGAGGAGTATTTTATACAGTTGGGAGTGAGGGATTGTTGCACTCATTGTGGCAGCTTTGAAGCAGGATGCGGAGGAAGCGCTTGATTTTGCTTTGCAAAATGGTTTCAATCACTTTAATACTTGATAGATGGAGATGTACTTTTTTTAAATGAGAGAGAGAGAGAGAGAGAGAGAGAGGAGAGAGGGAGGGAGGGAGGGAGATCAATCTGTTCATCTAGTGCCTTATTTGTCTACAAAAGTTAATTGGCCATAACCCCTGTCTCCTGCCTACGGGTGGCCAACGGGACTAATCGGGTTTATTCGTCCCGTCTGACCAACGAATTCATGACGAGACGGTTGGACCCGTCTCGTCACGAATCCAAACGAGACGAATCAAGAATCGGGGTAACGAATCGGATCTCTGACCCGATTCGTTACCCGGATTCGCCGAGACGGGTTAGACCCGTCTCACCTTTTATTATTATTTTATTTTTAAAAATTTCAAAATTTTCATGATAGGTAATTTTTTAACTTTTTGAGGGTTTAAAAAAAATAAAAAAATAAAATAGGGGTCCGAAACTAATTTTCCCGTCTCACATGTATAATAATATATGACTTTAAAAAAAAAAAAAAAGAAGAAGAGGAGTCGGGGAAAATTTTCCCCGACCCGAGTCGTCCCGTGATTCGTCACGGGACGAATCTGACCCGTCCCGTTTAAACGGGACGGGTCAACTCGGGTTGACCCGCCCCTAAACGGGGCGGGTTCGGGTCGACCCGCAACCCGCCCTGTGCGACTCAAACGGGTCGCACAGGGCGGGGCGGGTCGAAACGGGTCGACCCGCCCCGCTGGCCATCCCTGCTCCTGCCAAACAAAAAAATTTATCAAGAGTTATGAGAAAAAGTGTAGAGGGCAATGTTGCAATTTTTGAAAAAAAAAAATTTATACACTTTGCACCCCCACTTTTGGGCGGCAAATAGTTAGATCCAACAGCGGAGCCATGTATTGTCCAAGTTGGGCACATGCCCAACCTAGATCTGGGAATTCCCTTGTATATGGAGGGGAAAGTACTTGTGCCCTTGTTCCAATCAACAACATGGCCTATCTCATCCTAATCGTTCAATTGTTACAAAAATGTTTCAGTCATCGATAGAGGAGTCAAGAGCAAGTTAACTTCTAACGATATTTTGCCAATGGTTTCGGAATTAGCCTCTAGATTATTTCTGCAAACGCCAAGAAGTTGTTTCTAGATTAGGTTGATGGGTTGACTATCATTCAATACCTACAAAGCACAGAAAATAACGTTAGTGAGACTGAGGTTTGGGCCCAGTCGAACCCCTCCGATGCTAAGTCAGACTCGAAGTTGACAAAAGTAGTATAATGGTAGATCTAGGGTTTGCAAAGCGTACCTTTCACCACGACCTAACAGACTATTTATAGGGGTTTGGGTAGAGGAGTGGTTTTACCCTTTCGCCAAGTTACCACAGTTGTCTTTCTTACGTGAGTAAACTTTTTGAGTAACAAGGAAACTGTAACACCCCGATTCTTAAAATCTTGATCTAAATATTCTAATTTTGGATTAATAAGATTAAAAAAAGAGAGAGAGAGAGAGAAATTTTATTTAGAATAAGATAATTTGGATACTTGATTATATACATACTATGTATGTGTGAAAATTTTATGTATACGATCATTTTTGCATGAGTACAGGTATACGTATATTTACACAATTTTGTGTATGTAGTTATATGTATTAAATTGGTATATAAGTATGTTGTATAAATACAAGAAATACAATCAAGCATAATTGAAATACCAACTTATTAAATGTTTAGTGGGGGAGGTAGGTGTGCATGAGATAGGTTGATGAAGGGTGAGGATTCTCTTGAGTAAAGTGTATATAGGTGGCTGTAGGCTGTCTAAAAATCATTAAAAGACAAGCCATTAAAAAAGGCAGAGTTTCAGGTTCTAAACGCAGGACTAATGATGGCCATCCGCGTCTCAGCATCAAGGCGCGTGGGCTCAACACCCGCGTCTCAGCATCAAGGCGCGTAGGCTCAACACTCGCGTCTCATCATCAAGGCGCGTGGGCTCAACACCCGCGTCTCACCATCAAGACGCGTGGGCTCAACACCCGCGTCTCAGCATCAAGGCGCGTGGGCTCAACACCCGCGTCTCAGCATTAAGGCGCGTGGGCTCAACACCCGCGTCTCAACCTCAGGGCGCGAGGGTCTAAGGCCCACGTCTCGGTTATAACCGCCCTGGTTATGGGGCCAGTCACCGCCCACATAGCGGGGAAGTTAGCCCCTCATTGTGGAGCACTTTTAGGGGGCACGTTCACCCCTGAAACCTCTATAAATAGCCCGCCGCTATGAGGAATGGAGGAAGACGACACAAGAAACAAGAGATAGACAACAGACTACACGCAGGCAGACAGAGAGAGAAGCAAGAGAGAGCTCAACTCTTCAGCAAGCTTGCTGCGTACAAGTTGCTCTTTGCCTACCTTCTCTTTGAGAGTTTTGGTAGACAGAGCTGTGCTACTCCTTCTACCAGCCGAAGAGAAGATCCCCGAAGGTCTAGACGGTCACCCGGTCAACGGAGAACAAGATTCACTCTCCATCGCCACTCGAAGAACCCAGCCTTAAACAAAGGGAGGATTCAAGGCTCAACATCCTCCCTCCCTTGTAACCGGAATACTAGTTCGTTGTAATTTTTCAATTTGATTCAAGAAAATCTTACTTCGAGCTCGTACCTTCTCCGTGTGCGTACAAGAGATGGCGACTCCGCTGGGGAATTCATTTGTTACCGACGAGCAAATCGTGGCGCAAGGTGACATCCTCCGTAAGGGGAAGATGGTCGAATCGCTAGTTGTCGAGTTCGACCAGGCGAAGTACGAAGAGTTTCTCTCTTCCGGCTCCAAGAGCCCAAGGACCCGCGTCTGCCGCAGGGTCTCGACGGGGAATGGCCCCGAAGCCCGATCTGAGGCTCTCTCGGGCGCCGCTGCTGCCAACTGTGCCAAGCAGGATACACGCGCCAACGCCTCTCAGGAGGCCCGCGTGGTCTCAGGCACAACTGCCGTTGCGACCAACCGCGCCGCGCGGAACACACGCGTCAGCATCTCTCAGGAGATCCGCGTGGTCAAAATCTCTGGTGTCCAGCATCAGGTCGTCGTTGGTCTCTCTCCACCTCCACGACGCAACCGAAATGCTGAGCGTCGTCAGAGGAGGCGTGCGCGTCAGCTTCAAGTTGGAACTTCTGATTGTCCAACTGAGGCTGCACGCAATGCACAAACTGGCATCTTAGCCGCGCTGCATCCATTTGGCGGCCCAAACACGAGACTCCCCAAGTTAGGTCCTCTGAAGACCAACTTATCAAACGCCAAGGTGAAACCTCTGCGCCTCGTCAAGCGCAAGAGGCACGCCCCCATAGGCGTGGGGCCTAGCAACCCACTCTCTCTCAAACTCTTCTGCCCCGACGCACTAAGCGGCAACGCGATAATCGCGTCTCGTCTCAACAGAGACGCCAGACGCGCGTCTTACAGCCGCGGCGCGAAAGTCGCGTCCCTGAAACCCGCGTCCAGGCCGTACAGCATATAGATGCCTCCCGACGTTGCGAGGTTAATCTCTTCGATCCCTCTCCCGTGGATCTGAGGGATTACTTGACGAAGAAAAGAAGTGTCAATCAGGTCACTTCATCATGTTGCTGCCAACGGCTCATCTCTATGCTCTCTGAGTGCCGTTGTGGTTCAGGTGTGCACCAGCAGTCTTTAGTTAGACAGCTGACCCTGATACCCCCGTCAGCCAAAAGAAGACGCTCTCATAGGCGGAGGATGTTCTCTGACGCTGAATACCCAGAGCTCACTGCGAATATGACAAGCAGGAGCAGAGGAAAACAGCCTGCAGACAGCTCTGACGAGTCTGACTCTGAACCGGAAGGAGTGTATCGACACACTCGCACCCGGACCGGGGCCATTCTCCCGATCGACTATAATGCCTTGGCCCGGGGTGTCAAAATGAATGACTCTCATTCTGCTGTAGCAGAATCGCAGGCCTCGAATTCTTCCATCGAGAAGGAGGCCTTCATCTACATGACAAGCACTCCTGAGGAGACGGCCCGGCGTCTGGAGCTGCAAGCCCAGGTCCAGAAGGAACAACTTGAGATGATTCGTGCTCAGCAAGAATCTATCGACTCTCTCAAGCAGATGCTTGCGCAGTTGCTCGAAGATAGGAAGAAATCTCCCCCTAAAAAGTCTAAGGGCAAGAAAAAAGAGGGAGAAAGCTCGTCTTCTGTGCACCCTGATGGAGAGAAGCCCACCTCGACCTCGTCCAAATCCTCGTCGCAAGGGAAAGACGACCAAAATCAGGGGAAGATTCATTCCGAAAGAATGAATCAATTAGAGTAACGCCTTGAGGCCCTCACCAACCGTAAAGGCCTCCAGGAAGCGGGAGTGGTCCGACCTTATCCGGCCGAGTGGGACTTGGTTCCATACCCGCCCAAGTTTAAGGCTCCAACCCTCCAAGCATTCGATGGGAAGGGGTCACCCAACCAACACCTCTACTACTTTAAATCCCAAACAGGGAATGTAGTAGACAATGATGCCATCTTGGCACGTCTGTTCATTGGCACCCTGAAAGGGCTCGCCTTCGAATGGTTTATGAAACTCCCGGAGGGCTCCATCAAGAACTGGGGTGATTTGGAGAAGCTATTCCTAACGCGCTTCTTCGAAGACGACTCGGAAGTCACGATGCCCACCCTTTTGGCTACCAAACAGCGAAAGGGAGAGTCCGTCAAATCTTTCGTGGAAAGATTTCGAAATGTGGCACTCCAATGTCCGAGCGGCATGACCCAGGTCACCCTGGTAGAAACATGTCGCCACAATCTCCAAACCTCACTCCTTGCTCAAATAGGAGTTGCTGAAAGCCGCACCTGGAAGCAGTTGGTCCAACAAGGGGAACAGGCTGAGGAGATTGTTGCCCGCGTCAGGGCAGAAGAAGGGAAGCCACGGCCAGAGAGGTCAACCAGGAGTGCGCCAGACACATCCCTCCAGACAAAGCGGAAGGATAATTTGGCAACGGAGACCAAATCTCCCGCCAAACCTCAACCGGTCAAGGCGAGTGGCTCTTCAAGCCAGCCACACGCCAACAAGCAGTATTCTTTCAAGGAGGAACATGTCGATTCGCTCTTTAAGCTACTCAACAAGAGCAATAGACTGAAGCTCCCTGAAGCCAGGCGCCCTGAAGAAGTCGGTAAAACCGACAATCCCAATTACTTCTTATTCCACAGGATGTTGGGACACCCCACCAAAAGCTGCTACGTCTTCAAGGACATCCTTCAGGCCCTGATTGACGCGGAGGTATTAAAACTCCGACCAGAGCAGAAGAAGGTGACGGCTAACATGACGTCAGTTCTCCAATTCGGAAGACAACCCCCAACGCCTTCGGGGGGTAGTCCCTGTTCCGAAAGGAGAGGTAAGAGTGATCAACACAGATCCTCACCAGCAACAAGAGAAAGGCCTGATACCTGTTCCCACGCCTCAAGGGGAAATCATATGGGTCCACCCTGACTTTGTCGACGCCCAGCAATGGACTACTGTAACTAACAAGAAGTCCAAGGGCAAGGCAAAGGCGTCATCCTGAAATGTGGTGTGTGCCTCTTCTCGAGAAGCGGATACCGATATTCCTTCGCTAACCGACTCGGAAGAGGAGACAATAGTTCTGGCCGCAGAACCCGGTCGGCTGGTGGCGGAAACCCGCTCAGGACAGTCCTACTTGAAGCAGTATGGCGAAACGACGGCAACCCCTCCACAACCAGCTGCAGAGCTAACCAAGCCCTCCACAAAACAACCCGTGGAGAAACAGAAGGAGATTCGATTTTCTCGAGCCCTTCAAAAGGGCATCGCGGAAGGATCTACGGCGCCTTACCGCTTTGATGTCCTGGCTCAATTGGCCAACATCCCGGCGCGGATTACCCTGTATGAGCTTCTTAGGCTATCGAAGTCAACCAGAGAAGCTCTACAAGAGGCTCTGGCAAATGCTGAGGTCTTCATGACCCAGGTGCCAAAGGAGGAAGATGTAGAGAATTGTCTCCACACCTCCCAGAATGCCCCCTGCATCACCTTCACGGCAGAGGATATGCAGGTAAAAGGGAAGCATGATCGACCCCTGTACTTCACAGGGTATATTGGATCATCCGAAGTGAACCGCATTCAGGTAGATCCAGGGTCCGCGTTGAGCATCATACCTCGCCGGGTCATGCAACATCTGGGCATCCCTACTCATCGTTTGAGCCCTACCCAGACAACTATCTATGGGTTCAATGCCAACAGGACCCGTCCGATGGGGAAGATCAAGCTCAAATGCTAGATTTGAAGTTTAAAGTCGGAAGTGACATGCTACGTCATTGATGCCGACACTTCCTACAACCTATTGCTGGGACGACCGTGGATTCACCGCAACTCCATCGTTCCCTCCACTCTCCATCAAGTCATGAAATACATTGACGAGGGTGGAAAGGTGCAGACGTTGATTGCCGAAAGGCATCCATTCAAAGGGGTCGAGAATTATTTCACAGACTCCTTACTGTACCAAGATCCCGTGGAGACGGATGAAGTCCCGCAACTGGAGGAAACAGACTCTGGCAATGAAGCCGACACCGAGCTGGAGGAAGATGAGTGTGTGTGGGAGCTAGATCCACCTGTAACGAGCATTGATAAGCTCGATGTTAATAATACCACCGATGATGTAGGCGGTTGGTACATTAATGAAGAATTAGATTTAGCGTATTTTTCTGTGTTTGCTTCTGATTCAGTGCCGTCAGACACTAGTACCGACGTGGATGACGATCTCTGGTCGGCAATGGATGCTTTGACATCGTTGCATGTACCAGTGAAATCGTCCTTTAAAACATGTCGAAATGTCGACGATGCGCAACAATCAATATTCATGGTTCCAGCGAGAAGGAAGGGCCAAAGACCAATTCTCTTCGGACGAATTGAATCCGAACCAATGAATCATGAAGAATCAGAAAGTGAGCAGGAATCCCCTCAGTTCGGTCATTATGAGCCAAAGACACTCAGAATGATGAAAAACATGGGGTATGACCTCACCAGCAGACTCGGGTTGAACTTCGGCAAAGGACGGAGACGCTACTTCGATCCTTTGTGCCAAAAGGAAAAGCACCCGATTATTATCATCAGACGCGCAGGGGGTTGGGCTATGTATCAACTCCGACTCCATCAGCCTCTGATTCTGGGGGCTCATTTGGCCATAAATACTCTTCAGGCACGTCATCATGGGAGTCAGATGCTAGTGTCGGCAACATCTTCAAAGAACTTTCGGTGCACATGGTTTCAACAAGCCATCTGGAAGATGAAGATGAAGAAATGATCCGATCCGATGTAGATCCTTGGATCAGACATTTAAACACTCTGTGGGACACCCGCTTTGAACAGCGCGAACCACCCACAGAAGACAAGATTGTTCAGATTAATCTAGGAGATGAGGCTAATCCTAAGCCCATCTTCATAAGCGACGGCCTGTCACCGTCAGAGAAAAAGGATATAATATCTCTTGTTCAAGAGTACAGAGATGTCTTCGCTTGGAATTACGAAGACATGCCTGGACTTGATCCTCAGGTGGCTATGCACCGCCTCAACATCAATCCGGACGTAAAGCCTGTTAAACAACAACAGCGACGGTTCCGTCCAGAAATAATGGAGGCGATTCAATCGGAGGTCAGAAAGCTCATAGATTCTGGCTTCATCAGGGAAGAGCAACATCCTGATTGAGTAGCCAACATCGTCCCCGTTGCTAAGAAAAACGGAAAGACCCGGATCTGCATCGACCTCCGTGATCTAAATGAGGCTTGTCCCAAAGACGAATTCCCATTGCCAATCACAGACGTCATGATTGACAATACCTGCGGATTCGAACGAATGTCCTTCATGGACGGATTTTCAGGATACAATCAAATCAAAATGTATCCTGACGACGAAAAGCACACCTCCTTCAGGACACCATTGGGGGTTTATTGCTATACCGTCATGCCCTTCGGACTGAAGAATGCGGGGGCAACCTATTAGAGGGCCATGAACGCCATTTTCCAGCAGCAAATACGCGAAACGGTAGAATGTTATGTTGATGATATTGCGGTAAAAAGTCGCACTAAGGGTGATCACATAGCTGACCTGAAGGTGGTCTTCGACATCATGCGGGCTCATCGATTGAAGATGAATCCCAACAAGTCCTTTCTGGGGTGGCCAGTGGTAAATTCTTAGGATTCATTGTAACCTCCACCGGGATCCATTTGGACCCGGAAAAGGTTCAAGCTATCCAGGAGATGCAGCCTCCAAGAAATCTCAAGGAACTCAGGGGATTACAAGGACGATTGGCGTACATCCGCAGGTTCATCTCAAACCTCTCTGGAAGATGCCATCCCTTCGCTAAGTTAATGAAGAAGGGTGTCTCGTTCATTTGGGATGATGCTTGCCAACAAGCATTTGAGGAAATCAAGCAATACCTCACCCAACCACCAGTCCTTGCAGCTCCGGTATTCGGAAAGCCTTTCCTGGTGTACGTCCGGGCAATAGATCATTCTTTGGGAGCTCTACTAGCTCAGAATGATGATCAAGGACGAGAGCGAGCAATCTACTATCTGAGTAGAACAATGATCGGAGCCGAACATCGGTATAATCCGATCGAGAAGGAATGTTTGGCATTAGTGTTCGCCATTCAGAAAATGCGACACTATCTGGTAGGCCAAACTATAAACATCATATCAAAAGTCAACCCCTGAGGTTACTTATGACTAAGCCTTCATCATTGAACGGCCGGCTGGCAAAATGGGCCGTATTGCTATCTCAATATGAAATGCACTTTTTACCACAAAAGCTGTGAAGGGACAAGCGGTGGCAGATTTTCTGGCTGAGCATCCAGATCCGAGGGTAACCAAGCTTTACGACGATCTCCCAGATGAGGTCGCTGAAGCCTGCCAGACCCAGACATCCTTTGAAAGGCAGGTGTGGCAACTTTTCTTTGATGGTGCGTCCAGAACGAGCCCAAAAGGACACCTAGTAGTAGGGGTAGGAGTAGTACTTGTCTCCCCACAGAACTATGTGATTCCTCGAGCTGTCTCATTAACTGAGCTGTGTTCCAACAATGTGGCGGAGTACAATGCTCTTTTGATTGGGATGCAACTCGCCGATGAGATTGGCGTTAAAAATCTCGAGGCATATGGTGACTCCAAACTCATCGTTAGCCAGGTTCGCGGGGTGTACGAAGTCAGACATGAAGACCTAGTACCCTATTACAACGCAACTGTCCACATGGCTGGGAAGTTTACAAACTTCTACATCGACCATGTACCACGCAAGCAAAATGCGCATGCAGATGCACTGGCATCCCTCGCGGCCTCCTTAGCTCTTTCAGCTGGAGCAATGGAGAAAGTATTCGTTTACAGCCACGACCTGTATTGCCCGAGAACTGCCCTCGAAGACTATCAGGGGTCAAAGGGAGAGTGTCAAGGCAAAGAAGTACTGGAATTGTCAACCGGGCCAGAGCTTAAAGACTAGCGATTCCCCTATATCGACTATGTCGTGTACGGCATCCTGCCTGAGGACGCCAAGGAAGCGGCTGCCATTCGAAGGAAAGCCCCTAAATTTTACTACAATGCGATTACACGAACATTGTATCGTCGATCGCATGACGGGATCTTGCTCCGGTGCCTCTCACCAAAGGAGGCTCAAGAGGTATTGAAAGAAGCCCACGACGGCATGTGTGGAGCTCACCAACCCGGCCCAAAATTGGCACATCGACTCCAAAGGTTGGGTTACTATTGGCCCAAGATGATTGCCGACGCCGTCACTTATGCTAAAAGATGTCACGCTTGCCAAGTGCATGGCGATTTCATCCATCAAGCACCAGAGTACCTCCATTCTACGACCTCTACCTGGCCATTTGAAATGTGGGGGATGGATGTAGTTGGCCCTATCAGCCCACCATCATCAAAAGGACATCGGTTCATTTTGGCAATAACCGATTACTTCTCTAAATGGGCCGAGGCCATCCCTTTGAAGGAGGTAAAATCGTCTAATGTGATCAAGTTCGTAAAGCATCACGTCATTTACCATTTTGGTGTACCTCGGCGAATTGTCCATGACAATGGACCCCAGTTCATCAGCCAGGCTTTCCAGAGATTCTGCGCTAAGTTCAGAATTCAGAGTGTGTCCTCAACGGCATACTATCCTGCCGCTAATGGCCTCGCAGAAGCTTTCAATAAGACCATTGGCAAGCTTCTCAAGAAATTCGTATCGAAAAGTCAATGGGACTGGGATGACAAGTTAGGTGAATGCTTATGGGCTTATCGCACAATTGTGCGAACCCCGACTAAAGCCACACCGTTTTCTTTGGTATACGGGTGTGAAGCCGTGCTTCCACTAGAAATCCAAATTCCATCTCTACGCTCGCCTTGATAGCAGAGATGACAACAGAGGAGAAGAATCGACAGCGACTCCAAGAATTGGAAGCCTTAGACGATAAGCGTCTGCAGGCCCAACAGCAAATCGAGCTCTACCAGGCTCGAATTACCAGAGCCTTCAACAAGAAAGTTAAAATGCGAACTTTAAGAAAGGCGATCTTGTCTTAGCCGTCAAAGACCCATGGTAATGATGCACAAGACAAAAGGAAAATTTCAACCCAAATGGGAAGGGCCATTTGTAGTAGAGTCAGTCTACTCAAATGGGTCATATCGTCTCATAACTTCAAATGGCGATACACTCATAATGCCGATCAATGGCAGATTCTTGAAGAAGTACTATTCTTAATAGTACTCATCCCCCGATCAAGTTAAAAGTACACCTCTGATCAAAACAAGAAGAGCTTCTTCATTAACATCCGACGCCTCCGACGGCTAAGGATAGAGGAAAACGTTGGCTTTTAAGCCCAACATAAATCTTCGACAACTCATCATGCTGAGGGGAATAGCATGGCTAGCCCAACTTAAACGGTAGTTGGTAAAGGCACCTCAAATCCGTTGATAGCTGAGGGTTTGCTAAAAAACCTAAGTGGACTCAACTCCACTCTCCCCTCCAAAATCCCTTACCAATCTCATGCACAGAATGGTAGGTCTACAAAATACAGTTGTTGCCAAGTTAACACTATACCTCTGGCACTTCAAACTCCACTTGTCCATTCTCATCAATAGGATGACAGGTCCTCAAATTGCTCATATCGCAAATCAATTCTGTCAAGTTAATATCACACCTCTGACAAATTACTGTTATCACACCTCTGACAAATTACTGTTAAGTTAACATTACACTTCTAAATAGTACATCAAGTTTCTGCCAAGTTTAATACCACACCTCTGACAGTCACTTTCCTCCAGACTTCCATGTCGAAGCCGAAATGGATGATGCTAAGTTCAACATCATACCTCTAGCATCCAATTCATTGTTAAGTTCAACAATACACCTATGACAATGAATTTCCCTTGAACTTCCGTATCGGAGTCGAGATGACCAATGCCAAGTTCAACATTACACCTCTAGCATTGCCCTCACTGTCAAGTTAAACATCACACCTATGTCAGTGACACTTCTGTTTTCCCAAATGAAACTGAAGTATTTTTGAGTCAGGTTAATATCACACCTCTGACTCACATCCTTGTCAGGTTAACATCATATTTCTGACAGGACTACATTCAACCCGTTAAGTTAATATCACACCTCTAACGGTAAAAACCTTCTTAGATTCCCCGCGGATCTAGATTCACTTGCTATTCTCTTCAATAGAATAACAAGTCTACCTAAACACATTGTTAGGTTAATACTACACCATTAACAGTGTTTTCCTTCAAATCCCCAGCTGAGCTTAATCGAGTGAATCCTAAACCTTGATAAAGGCCCATTTTCCCTGGGGGTACGAGTCTCACTTGTCATTCTCCTTTATAGATTGACAGGTCCACAAAATTGTCTTATCTCTTGTCAAGTTAATATTACACCTCTGACAGCATTGGGGAGTTCCAAAAATAGGATTTCTCTCTAAAAAGTTTGACTGTTTGAAATTATCATCATAGTTTTGACAAGTCAAAGTCCTTTGCTTCTATGCGTCTGACTAAAAGAAAAAGTTCAAGACAATAGAAGGAGAAAAAGAAAAGTGTCACTTTTATTTATATCCAGGCACATGAAAGTGATACAAAAACGTTCTCTTATACAATAAGATTGAGTGTTACAGTTAAGGAGTACAAAGAAGTCTCTCTCTCTCTCAGAGGTTGCACTCGCTCCTCAGCTGCATGTTATTCCGAGTACAGGATGCTTAGAAGGGCGCCAAGTAGGATCGGACATTGTGGCAACGATCAGAAGCTGGTTGCACCACGATGCATGATGTAAACATCGAAGAAGTCTCTGGTTGATCGAGAACAATGGTGGTTCTTGAGGTCTGATGGCAGCAGAATCTTCTGATCCCACCTGACCATCCGAAGCTGGGTTATGATCCGTCGAACATCTCCATCCAAAGTGGGGGTGTGATCCTTCGTTGATGAACATCTCTTCCGCCAGAAGATCGTCCAATGAGCATGGAGTTTCCTCGATGTCACTTCTGGGGTAAGAGAGGAGGTTTTAAGACCTCACAGGGGATGCTACCCACCACTATATCCACCGCTACCCCCGCCGCCATCCTTACTCTGATCATGCCATGCCAGCAAGCATGACTGGTGCGTTGAATTCAAAGAGATCTTGGTGAGGGTTAAGTCCCCGTCAGGGACCATGATTTCTTCCCTTGTGGACGACGGAGACTATGATTTCTTCCCTTGTGGACGAACATCGAACAAGTTCGCCGGCCGATATATTCTCCCACGGGCCCAGCGAACGTGAAAAAGGATGATCAAGCCTACCTGCAAGAAGCAAACAAGGGAATTAGACAATTCAGAGCTTAGTATACTTCGACAGAAGAAAACTAAGTCACGAACGCGGTTATTGCTGAAGACTGCAGACGCGGGAATGACCCGCACGCTGGGCCAGATTCCTGCAAACAGACGCGAGCAAGACTGTGATACACACAGAATTCAAACGCGACCTAATTCCACATCTGCGTCTAAGATACAAGGCGCGCAGAGAATCAGACGCCAAAAATTGCCATCTCTCTGTTGGAGGAACAGGAGTTGCAAAAGTTCAGGCCTGAAACCTTCGACCCGAATTGAAATTCTTCCAAGTCAGTGGCCTCAAGACGCAAGCTCTGTGTGCAAAGCCCGCGACCAGGTACCAACGACTTCAATACTTGCGTTCAAAAAAGTTTAAGTCGATGGCGCAAATTCCAGAAGAGGAATGCACCAACCACGACTTCGCAAGAAAGTCCAGATGATATCTCTCTAAGAGATATACTAAAATTCAAACTTGGTTGGATCTAAAATGTCATGGTAAGTGGGCATGGCATACCCGCAGAGGCCTCTGTTAAGAGTTGAACTCTTTGCATTGAGGCGCGGACGTAAAAGGTGCTCAGGGAGACGCTTCCTATCATTGAAATCACTTGACAGTGATAATCTACTGAAGAGACCAAACAGAAGCGTGGAAGCTCTGGGTCATCTTCGTCCATGGAGGCAAACCCCTGATAGGGTCCTTGAAGGGAGAAGATAGAGTCTCTCAGAAAGGGAGAAGACAGAGTCTCTCAGAGCACTCGCTCTCAAAAAGAACACAGTCTAAGTATGGACTGTTAAAGGGAGAGGAGGAGCCCCTATTTATAGGCAGCCCATAATAACCGTAGTTAATGGTTCATCAATTGGAACCGTCGGCCTTAATGACCGCACGACTGTTAAAGCCCAATGGGAGGCTGACGCGTGGAGCGTCGCTTCGGGAAGCGTCGAAGACGCTGGTTTCCAACCGCCAGCGCCGTATTAGCATTAAAAGGCATTAACGCCTAAGCCCAATGAAGAACTGACGCGTGGACAAACCGCTTCAGGAAATAACGGATGATGCGGGTTCCCAATCGTCAACGGAGACTTGACGTTCAAAGATTTCACAAAATCTGTATGACAGGCTGTTTATAACGCCTAGGAAATCGTGCCAAAACGCAGGTGTGAGAGCTGCGTCCAAAGACCCGCGTCCCCTCTTTTCTCAAAAAAAATTGGCGTCCTCCTTCATTCCAAGTTAGAAGATCCTTCGCGTCTCTTGGATGATTCAAAGTCGATCCGCGTCTCTCAACAAAAGGGACTCATTTTGGGGGCCCCAGTGGGAAAGCACATAAAGCTGCGTCCTAAGGCTTATGACTTCAGCAGAAAAAGCCCGTCACCTTTACAAGCATCTTGGAGCTGCGTCTACAGCGCCACGTCCCTGACTGCGTTAATGTTAAGGGGCGTAAGACCTCATTATCCTGAACTCTGCGTCTGGATAGAGTTAAGGATTACGGCCAATGAACCACACTCAAAGCCGCGTCCTCCGCGTCTGCTTGAACCGCGTCTTCACTGGCAGGTCAGAATCGCGTGCCTCAGAGCCGCGTCTCTTTTTATGAATCGACGCTGCGTTTCATCAAAAGAACTTATTTTTACCTAAGTTCAGTATCCACAGTCAGTAAGGGAGCACAACCAAAATCTGTGATTGAGAGTTTGGATTCATCTACAGCGGGGCAATGAAGGTGGAACAAAAATTTCAACGACTTTTATTATTCAAAAATGATAAAAGTAGATACAAACATTCTTGATAAATAGAGTGTCCTTTTCTTTACAAAAAAAAAAAAGAAGAAGAGAAGGCTAAAGGTCCTGGTTCGCCAAGGAACGGATTTGCTCTCTAAGGCAATGTATCTCATGTTGACGCGCCTTCTCAGCCTCCATGAGAGCTTGGGCCCGCAGATCCGCCTCAGGTAAAAATCCCTGCGCTCGTACTCGGAGGGATTCCAGCTTGGACGAACGAACAGAGAGGTTTGCTTCAATTTGCGCCTTGGCAGCCTCTAACTCCGCTAAGCCTCTTTTCAGAGGTAGCAAGCTTCTGTTCGTTAATAGTAATCACTGCCTCAGCGCTGGCTATGGCGGCCCGAGAATCAAGGATAGCCTGCTTTGCAGCCTGTATGATCATCTCAGATTCCTTGGACTCGATCGCTAGCCTTTGATGATCAGCCTGGAAACCTTCGAGAAGACGGGTGTTATCGGCTATCTGCTCCTCCACCTCTCTTCGCTCTTGCTCTTGAGCAGCAAGGAGCCTATTCAGAGTTTCCTGGGCCTTGTGGAATGAGCCGGCATTCTCCAGGGATCGAAGCTCTCTCAGGTTTTGCCCCAGCTGCTCCACCAGCAGCAGACACGCCTGGGCTAGTGAAGGGCCTCCGGCCAACTTGATGTTTCGACCAGGTTTCCGAGATACGTCTGGGCGAATTCAAAAGAACTACCCCCAGACAGGATAAAATCGATGCATGATCGCATTGAGGCAAAGAACTGCTGCACCGTCTGGCGAGTCAGGAACTCCATGGTATCATCACCCGAGGTGTTCCCCGATCCCCTTTCTATCACGGTGTGGGGGATGTAGGTCGGCTCTTCTGGCACAAGAGTCGGGCTGACCATGGGTACGACAGGAGCAAGAGTAGCCACTGGCGCTTCTGGGGGTGCTACCTCCGTAGAAACCTCCACAGCCGATGACAGGGTAGTGAGCTCGACCTCCTCAGAATCCTCGGCCGAGGCTTGAGCTGTGTGGTCTCCCAGGCAGGCACTGACCGCCAAATCTCCTCCTACCTGAGCTTCCTCAATGCTCTCTGCACTTGCCTGAACTTCCTCAATGCCCTCTGCAAAATTACGAGAATATTAGCCATGACAGCAAAAGGAAGACATTTATACCAACATTTCCTTACTTGGCTGGGGGTCCAAAGGTGGCGAGTCCTTGGGTGAATCCTGTAGGGTGGAGGTCTCCCCGACTTCGACGATTGCCCTCTCTTGAAGCACCCTAGTACAAGGAGACTCAGCTCTCTCCTGCTGAGCCAGTTCTTGTATCATCTCCTCGATCTGGGAGGAAGCAGCGGCCTCGCTAACCATGACTAGCCCTGCAACACGAGGCCAAGTAAAAAAGAAAACGTCAAAAATCCTTCTCCTAGTTAGAAGGATGAGTTTGGCGAGTAGTGTACCTTCAGCAGCTTCAGCAGGAAGAACTGCCGCTAGTGGTGATGTCGTCAACGGCTCACACCCATATATTTCTTCCTCCGAGATGTGTGAGAATTTACTCCGATCAGGAGGAGCGGGTTCATCGCCAAAGTCGACCTCATCCTCAAAATCGATTTCCTCTTCGGATGATGAAGACGATAATTCAACGTGAGGGACCTCGGCAACCGGAGCCTTGCCTCCAAACACCCCAGTGGTAGGGCTGGGGTCAACTGTCCGAGCACTGGAGATGAATACACTGGGAGACCCAGGCTGCTGTGCCTCATCCCTCCTCTCGTGAGCTGAGGAAGACCCAGGCTGAGTTGAGACTCCTGGAATCTCAACGTCACCCATTATGTCGACCTCCGGCTGTTGTGCCTCACCCTCCTCTCGTGAGCTGAGGAAGCCCCGGGCTGAGCTGAGACCCCTGGCCTCTCAACATCGCCTCCGCTCATTATGTCAACTTCGAACTACTCAGCCTCGTCAGCGGTGGTGGGTTTGTCAGCAGGCTCCGCTTCCTCCACAATCCTGGGGCCCCTGCTGCGCAACCTGCGGGCATGGACTAAGGGGGCATCATCCTCATCCGCCTCTTCTTCCCTCGGTTCCTCAACACCAGAAGGGATGTCCTCGGACGGAGAAACTGCAGCCGTCAAGTCTCTCCGGACCTTCTTTGGGGCAGGCTCAGCAGTGGAGGTAGAGCCTTGAGGACGCTTACCCACCGCCTGTCGAGCTTTTGCTGCTCGTGGCTCCTCCCTCGACCCCCTTCTAACCTCCTTAAGAGCCTTCAGATACTGCTCGACGCCTCGCGAGCGTTTAGTAGACCCCGACCTTGCTTCGTAACCTGCATTGATACTCTCAATGCATGAATACTCCGGAGCGAAATCTGGTGTTTGGTTGGCCTGGAAGTACCAAGTACAGAAACTGAAGCTGGTACGGCCCTTCGGCCCTTTGATAGGCAGCCGAAAAGTTGCTTCCGTCCCCCTGGCCACGCTATAATACCAAGCCTGAGCACCTTCGAACAAATTCCCACTGAAGGTGAGTCGAGCATTGGGGTTGCCGACATATAGTTGATCATAGCCGAACTGTCGGGCGAAGTGATTCGGCATATATGGCTCGATCGTGCATGAATTCCCTTACCGGAAAAGCACATACCCGGGCCGAATGTTGACCAACCACCAGAAAACCCCCGTTGACAGCCTCGTGAAGTCATCTTGGCCTACGGAGTCAATAAATTATTTCCCGAAAGATGCACCAGGAATCGCGGGGAAGCAGCGATTAAGCTGGTAGTTCGAAGCCGACATGACGCACTTTCGAACGTAATACACGTAAGTATTACACCAGTTTGAACCCTCCAACCGCTGCACGAAAGGAATAAACCCCTCACACCAAGACACCGGCGTCATCAGAGAGGGACAGTGCATAACGTACCAAGCCATTAGGTACGTGTAGGGAAGCTCAACCCGAGGATTGGGGCGCTTTATCGTCGGCCTCCCCTCCGAGTCAACAATCACCTTGCCATGGGAGTCGACGGCCTTCCCTGCCTCGCACAGATTTTGGGTTAACGTCCGCAACCCGCTTTGAATACTCGCCGCCATGGCCGGGAGAAGGGCTATGGGCCTACCATAAGCAGGAGCACCGCCGGGTACACTATGTCGGCAACAATGACTTCATGTGGCAGCGTTGGCACCACACAGCGCTTCAACCACAGCATTAAGAAGCCCGCCAACAGTGCGCAGTCGGAGATAGGGATCCAGGCTTGGTGATGGAAGCTTTCAAAAATCGTGTCAGGTTCGAAAACATCCTCGTTCGACTCCGTGGTGTAGGAGTCTACAGAAGCCTTGATCCTGTCGGCAATCTCCTCGTCGGAGCTGGGAGCCAGTCGGGTCACCGGACGGTCTTTCTGGTTGACTCCATTGAACAAGTAGCTTGCCCAAGATAGCTGCTTAACTCCTCCCGCCCTCCAAGAGGTTATCTGGCCGCAAACGTGGAAGTGACATAACACCTCCCAGTAAGTCTCGTACACTCGAGGAGACCCTTTCTTCATAAGGTGAAGCTCCTCAGTGGTTGGGACGTATTCTTCATAGGGAGAATCCCCCATTGCCAGCCCCGAGACCTCGTACAACTTGTGCAGGGCGAGACCCATCTCCCCAACCGGAGTGAAGAATGTCCCCGTCAGAGGATTGTAACGCTCCAGGATCCCAAAAAAGTTTTGAAAGCTCAGTGGGATACCATACTGTACGGCCCTGACTGCTTAGTATAATTCCGCTTGCTCCAACAAGCTTCTAAGGTCGGCAAGGACGAAGCTCACCATCCTGCCCCACCAATACCTCTCAGTGGAGTGGATCCACCCGGGCGAACGAAACTCGACCGGAAAATTACCCCCACTTTCATGAACGCGTTGAGGAAAGTGGTGCCAAGTTTTGGTGTCTCTCCAACTGGGTGATCAGTCCTGAGCAGCCCTGGAAACAGGCCGAGAACCTCCCTATCATGACTATCATGGCGATATACCTTTTTGGAGCCTAGGTCGCCAAGAATAACCTCAGGGACATATCGGGAGAGTTCCCATTTCATTTTCCGAGGGACGGACATGTGTTGAAGATAAGATAGCGGATACATCCTCTCCATGTTTGGGAGAAAGAATCTTCTACCCCCTATCTGACGGAGCCATTTATAATCCCCGTCATACAAGGAATAGCCGCCCTCGCTAATACGATCTCCAAAGAAGAAGGCAGGCTTCTCTAGCGGAACGCGAGCATCCGTTGTGAATGCTGCGTCAGTCATAAGCTCCCGAAAGGTTACCATGTCAACATTGGAAAGCCTCCTCCTGCGCTCCTGCGATCCATCAGCAGTCACAGGTACAGTCCTTTGCAGCACAAAGGTCAAATCACGGTCAGCACCACCTACGTGCCCGAAGTGGCGCCTCTTGGAGAGTGGGGCAGAAGAGTGTTACACTGCAGAAGAAGATGACACTTAATCAGAAATCTTAAGTGTCTATAGTCAAGACGCGGAAAAGATACTGAACGCAGAAATTGTCAAAATCCGCGTCCAGGCCTGAAAATTCGCGTCCAGGCCTGAAAATCCGCGTTCAGACGCAGAAGAGATACTGGACGCAGAAATTGTCAAAATTCGCGTCCAGACCTGAAAATTCGCGACCATGAAGCCAACAGGGAGCCTGCGTTTTGAAATCCAAAACTTATAAAATTTTTTCTAAGTACTTGGACTCAGGCGCGAGATTCATAAAAGACCAGCACCTGATGTCACAGAACACAAGGATCAAGTCCGCGTCCGAACCCTTCACAATTAGAAATATTCTAAGTGGAATCCGAAGTGCAGGGTTTACTGGCGCTCTATATCCAATAGACAAGCGCATCCCCAAGTAGATAAAAGCAGTGGGGTCATCAAACCCGCGCCTTGTTTATCAACTCAAAGACCGCGTCTGAGAATCAAACGTGGTTTCTATTCTGTGTTGACGGTTTTCCTTTAAAAGAGGGATTTTTAGGAGTCCATGAACTTCCATTAATGGCGAAGTTTAATGGCATTATACCTGAGATTGGGGCTTCCTGCACGGAGGAACCGCCTCTCTGGGCCTCGATGACGACCGCTTTTGAAGATGATGCGGTTGGCTTGGCCTTGGGTGCCATCGTTAATCAAGAATCCGATGATGGACGATGAAGAAATGAAAAGAGACAGAGAAGACTCCTTTTTCAAAAAACCCTAACAGATGCGCTCGAGACGAAAGAGATATCTCTCTGACTGTTGCCATTTATAGGCACGAAGATTCGCAAAGATACGCGGCGCGTGGCTTGATTGGTTCGGCATCGAGTCATCGCTTGACGCGTGGACAGCTCATTTAATATACCGGGAAGTCCGCGCGCCAAAAGGAGATGTCCCGTCAGTTCCCCAGAACAAGTGGCGGTGCACTCATGACATGGCACGGATTCGCACCCAACAGGCGCGCCTCTTCGATGGACGTGCCCCGTCAGCACAGCCATAGTCGCGTCCAGAAAGTCGCGTCCTTACTCAAAAGGATGCGTCTCTCCGAAGTTCGCGTCCTTCCAATCCGGCCTAGCATCGCGTCTGCCCAATGGAATATCAGTCGCGTTTTCATTTCCAAAAGACGCACCCCATGAAAGTCGCGTCTTTAAAGCAGTACTATCTCTGCTCTTCAAAAAGAACTGGCGTTCAGTCCTTATTTCTGCAAATCAGTTCAACAGTACACTGGCACAAGCAGACGACTGTCCACTCCTGGCTTAAAGTGCACCCACGACAGACTTAAAGCAATCAGGGAGGTTTAGACTGTGTATCTAAACACTCAACTCGATCCAGATAAGATCAAACCCGGAGCATTAACAGTCCAGTCATGAGGGTAAGCTCAGCTAGAGTCCAAAGTATTTCGAAATCCGTCCCAGTTAACCGCGGAATATCGAAAACTTTGGAGGGGGTTCTGTAGGCTGTCTAAAAATCATTAAAAGACAAGCCATTAAAAAAGGCAGAGTTTCAGGTTCTAGACGCAGGACTAATGATGGCCACCCGCGTCTCAGCATCAAGGCGCGTGGGCTCAACACCCGCGTCTCAGCATCAAGGCGCGTGGGCTCAACACCCGCGTCTCAGCATCAAGGCGCGTGGGCTCAACACCCGCGTCTCAGCATCAAGACGCGTGGGCTCTACACCCGCGTCTCAGCATCAAGGCGCGTGGGCTCAACACCCGCGTCTCAGCATCAAGACGCGTGGGCTCAACACCCGCGTCTCAACCTCAGGGCGCGAGGGTCCAAGGCCCACGTCTCGGTTATAACCGCCCTGGTTATGGGGCCAGTCACCGCCCACATAGCGGAGAAGTTAGCCCCTCATTGTGGAGCACTTTTAGGGGGCACGTTCACCCCTGAAACCTCTAAAAATAGCCGCCACTATGAGGAATGGAGGAAGACGACACAAGAAACAAGAGATAGACAACAGACTACACGCAGGCAGACAGAGAGAGAAGTAAGAGAGAGCTCAACTCTTCAGCAAGCTTGCTGCGTACAAGTTGCTCTTTGCCTACCTTCTCTTTGAGAGTTTTGGTAGACAGAGCTATGCTACTCCTTCTACCAGCCGAAGAGAAGATCCCCGAAGGTCTAGACGGTCACCCGGTCAACGGAGAATAAGATTCACTCTCCATCGCCACTCGAAGAACCCAGCCTTAAACAAAGGGAGGATTCAAGGCTCAACATCCTCCCTCCCTTGTAACCGGAATACTAGTCCGTTGTAATTTTTCAATTTGATTCAAGGAAATCTTACTTCGAGCTCGTACCTTCTCCGTGTGCGTACAGTGGCATGATGAGAGAAAAGGAAGAGAAATTTAATAGGGATAATATAGAAATGTAGGGGGATTTATGCAAAAAGGAAGATGAGATACTTTCCTCATTTCTCTCAATCCCCTCCCAATTTTCAGCCGAACCTCTCTCTCCCTTTCTTCTCTAAAAAAAAGAAATTATCGTAGATCTAAAAATTTCTCTCCCTCAAATCCCTCAAACCTCAATCTCTCTCTCTCTCTCTCTCTCTCTCTCGCAGGGCGGCCGAAGCCGCGGCCGCGGCCAGGGCCGCGGCCTGGCGGCGGCCAGGGCCGCGACGGCGCGGCGGGCGGCGATCGGCGGATGAGGTGAGGGAGTTACCTTTATTTCAGATTTAGAATCCATTTCAAATTTAGATCCTTTGATGTTTATTCTTGATTTATCTATGAAAATTACTGTTAATTGTGTGAGTGGAGAGTTCTTTTGACCTGAGTTATTGGAAATGGATTGATTGTTTGGATTTGAAATCTTCTCTTCCATTGTCATGACCTCCAAGAGAGATTTTGATTTTTTTTAACAACACAATTTTCCTTCCCTTGGTCATAATTGTCTCTCCAATTGAGCTTAAGAAAATTTAAGATTTGTCATTAGAAGTCCTAACTAAATTGATGTTTTATCTTTTGATAGAATGCAATCATGGTTAAATTCTAAGGTTGTTTAGTTATAATTGCATAGTATAGATACAATAAATCAAGTGCTTGTATTTTTGTGTGCTAGAGATCACCATAAAGTTACATTTAACTAAATTCTTTGATGACAGTCATTATATATATGTGTGTGTGTGTGTGTGTATATATATATAAGATCATATATAATTGCTAAGAGAATTGTAGTAATCGACAAAATTGTTGATGAAGAAATTGGAAATGAGTAATTAGCATGTAAAAGGAAGAACTTTAGCGTTGATACTTACTAGGTGATAATCTTCTTTAGGGTGTTTCCATCAAGAGCATTAAGGAACACTTGGTATCCACATGCATCGCTTGGCCACATAAACACTTGCTCCCTTGCACACTTAAAAACTAACAGTTTGTTAGAGACAAATCCTTTTGATCTATGATTGATGTTAATAGTTATTGCATATTTGGAAAGTCATGTGAATAATCTAATACTTCTCCGCCAATTGATCCCTTGAGAGATGTAAGGTTTCCAAATTTTGCAAGATGTATAGAGGCAAGAAAATAGTATTATAGAAATTGTTTATTTAAAATGGAGAGGTATGTTAAGTTGAGAATCTGTGAGACTGAAATTGGGAGAAATTGGTCCTATTTGAACATTAAGATACCAATAGTATACCCGGGAGGAATGTTGTATTATTATTAAATGACTATTATTCTGGCTTACACATTTTATGGCCATTGAGAAATTACCATCTACAGAGAAAAACATGATTAAGCCGAGGTTATGCAGTTTATAGTTCATGAGAAATTTAATTATGTGCAAGCCTATAGATGAACGTTTCACTTGATAACTTCAAGAACGGTGTGATTATCATGCATATATGCTTTAGTAAACGAGTGGACAGCTGAATCTTTATGATCCTTCTGCTACTCTGTTAAACTCCATCGGGGAAGTGCAATCAGATGGAAATGTTCTTATCTCTTCTTCTATTTTTTGGTAATAGGTATGGTATAACCGGCACGTCAAATAATTATGGTTTATTTATGACTAGGATTTGATGAATTTGGGAATGGTTGCTTGCAAGCTGAATTCAAACACGTGTTTATGTTACTAGTGCAAGGATAGAAGTTGATCACTATTGGTGTTTGTCATGACCATCAACAGAGGCGACGAAGAACATGGAGTTTTAGGGGTTTGGATTAAATTTTGGAGATAATTCCAGGCTCTATTTGGTTCTTGTTTATTTCTATGCAAACTATCATAACTGGTAGGCAATACACATCTATTATTATGCTATAGTGGAAAGTGAGGAATGTGAATAGAAGTACGATAGTCAGAGGAAGACTATGATTTTATTTATAGTTAAAGTCTTATGGATTGAAAGTGATATGTCACCTCAGCAGTAAAACTGGAATGTGAACATATTAGGAATAAAGGCACAAGTGTATCAGTCTGCCTATTTTAGTGGTATCTATAGGCAATGTTTCTTTTGTTTTAGTTTCACAAGCATATATATATATATATAAGGTACGTTTGTATGTCTAACTAGAATTCAGGTCCTTGCCTTCGTGAGACATAATACAGTGGATTTAATCCCTGATACTACACTTAAACCTTGACACCTGTTGCATATGAGCATACATGACCTTGGCATTTTAAACCTTAATAGTTTAAAAATAAATAGAAGTTATCTAGATATGAAACAGGTTTAAAATGAATTCAGAAGTTGTAAAGCCTTTATACCCTGCGACCATGTACTAGATTTTGGGAAAGTGGAGTTCTCATACCCCATATATAGAAGATTGAGTAAATACAAATTTATATTGATAGACTAGGAAGTGGATAATGGTGTTGTGCAGTTTAACCATGTAGTATTGACCGAGTATCATGTAACGACTACTTCATACACCAGAGACTTTCCGTAGCTCTCGAGTATAATTATCTTTACGTCCGATGAAATAAACATTTGGTAAGATCAAAAACTTACCTTGAAATCACGAATTCGAACTAGGTGATAATGCCTACTGCATGGTAACCAAATATTAGACTGAAACTGCATGTAGTTGATAATATATAAGTTTGTATCTGTGAGCGAAATAGAACTCGGATTCAACTGAAGAATAAGTAACCAGCAGGAGTGAACATGAACTTGAATACTATTAATGAACTAATAACAATAAGCGTTATACATTAATGACTTATATGTATGTGGAGGGTTACCTCGGTTTACCTGAGGTGAACTATTGTTGTCGAGTATGTTAAACTCTTGATGGATTTACAATTCGTCAACTATGCCATCGAATATTAAATGTATAAAATGAGAATCTTATTCAACTACAAGACTTGACTAAGTATGAATGGTAATCAGAATTGAACTATCCTTAGTTAACAAGTGTGTTAAGACTAAGCACACAGCGTGGTGAATTAATCAGCTTTATTAACCAAGATATTGAATGTGTGAATTGAGAATCCAATTGTATGACTAGATATGGAGTATTGAGCATGATAAAATAATTGCCTATTATGTTGTTGAATAAATTACATAAATATGGGTAACATGTGTGTTGAAAAATGTGTATGCACTTGGGAATTTATATGATTTTGACCGTGTATGTCACATTGGGGCTATATAAATACAAGTAACATGACCTAGAAGACTGAATATAAGTACTGTGAATCAGAACGCGATCCATATACATGGAGTAGATAACTACAGTGTTAACTTGAAATTTTTGTATATGCATGCCTTCGAAATAAAGTGATAAGCTATAAATCGAACTATCACAATTGGTTGTACTCTGTAATACTGATATATTGGTTGTTATCTGCATGTATGTGCTCATAAATCTGATGCTTTCAGTCGTATATGGAGGAAGGGACCCGTATTGCACGGGCGGAGTGCGAAGACGGTGCTATATATACATATATCTGGAGGAAGGGACCCGTATGGCACGGGCGGAGTGCGAAGACGGTGCTATATATACATATATCTGGAGGAAGGGACCCGTATGGCACGCGCGAAGTGCGAAGACGGTGCTATATATCATATTGGAGGAAGGGACCCGTATTGCACGGGCGGAGTACGAAGACGGTGCTATGATTCACATATAATTGCATCCTTACAAATGATTGAGAATGAATGGCTTTGTGTGATACCTATGTGTGTGTGTGTGATACCAGGGGTATGTTGGAAGTGTTATCATATATAATAGTGAAAACATCAGAATACTGATTTAGCTGATTGAAATGAAATACTGTAAACTGTGTGAAAGTGTACGGGTTAAATCCATGCATTTCTTGAAGTATGATATGATTATATGTTATATAAGTATAGCTTGTGATATAAGTATTATTTGAATGCATAAACTAGGTTTATGGCATAACTATGGTGGTTGGTATATTATAGCGTGGAATACAAGGCACTTGAGTAATACACACTATGTACACATAAGGCGAGAAAGTTTGTTTATGTAACTCATAATCCTTATCACACGGAAAGATGAAAATCCAAGAAAGAAATTGGGGAGTACTCTTGGCACATGAAATACATGGGTTATGTGCTGTAAATACATAAGTTAAATTCGACCATACAGTTTTGAGTTGTTGAGCTAATATTTTACTAAACTCTCGGTCTCTATAAATATATGCGGAATCGTAACCTAAGAAAGCCAAAAGAAAGTAAGTGACCAAAGAGTCAGACCGTCCCCAAGGATTTTAGAGATTCTATTTTGGTTGTTATCTTCTGAGATGCTATCGATTTGTTCTTATTCATCTAGATTGCTCTCGTCTCCTGGTGCACTTCTTATTGATTATTTTCACCATTTACTGACCTTTCCTTTGGACTCTACTCACTGAGCTATTGAGCTCACCCCCTTCCAGTTCTTATGTTTTCAGGTTGCGTGGAAGGCAGGTGCCTGGCTTAGCTGCGTGGATATAGCAGTAGCATTTACTGTGATATATTTATTCTATGTACTAACTTGTGATGTAACTGGAGTAGTTGGATGGTGTATTTATGATTATAGTTTGAGATAGATGTTTACTAAGAATCCCTCTAGATCATGTTGATGAGTATAAGTTATAGTAAAAATCTGTGTTATGTTGTGGATGCTGAGAGGGGTACTCTCAGGTGTATGTTTTCCATATAAGTAGGCAATATCAAGCCGAAATTGTTATTTGGAGAATTAGTAAGCCGTTGTACCAAAATATTATTATAATTGCATGGGTGATTATTGAGTTTGGTTTATATGTTCGAATTGAGAATAAGTAGGCTGATGTTGGCTTAAATTATTGTGAGATGAAATGTATATAAGGACTGATCAATGTTTACAAAGGAGGTGCTGCCAAAATTTTCAAAAATATTAGAGATCAAAATGGATGTTTATGTTAATCGAGATTATTAAAATCTGGTACCGTTACAAAAACTGTGGAGCTCCATCATAGTAGGCTTTTAGGCCCATGTAGTTATTGTTGGAAAATATGAAGAATAAATGTGAATCTTTGAGTTGAATTACAGCGAGATTCATTGATAGAATCAATTGGATAATAGTTGGAGTGTGTTCTCCTTCCATTGGGGATGAATGTGGTATATTCATATGTTCAATTCCGACTTCGAATGAATGAGATATTCAAGTTTAAAGTTTGACTAATTCAAAGCCAAAGGGGACTAAAGTTAGCTAAAAGCATTTAGTCCCACATTGACCATGGGATGGAAGTTTGAAGTGTTTAAATAGAGAAAAATAGAAACAAAGGGTGTGCCCATTGGGTACTTGGAGTTTTCGCGCACGATTAGGGGGAAACCATGCCCCGCGCGGGCGCCGTCGGTAGCGGCGGCTACCAGCCGGTGCCAGTGTCGGGCACGGGCTCGGGCTCGAGTTCGCTACCCGGTCCGGTTCTTTTTGAAACCGGTCTCACGAGTATGGGTTACAGTGTATCGCACCCACTCTGCCATCCGGATCCGAATCGAATCAACGCAACGGCTGACAAAAAAACCGACGCGAACAGTTGGGCGTTTCTGTCTGAAACGAACAGTTGCAACGGTTCAGACCGAACCGTTGCAACCGTTCGTTGGGTTTGGACGGATCTACCCCTCCCGGAGCGCTATAAATAGCGCTCCGTTTCTCTTAAAAAAACACAATAAATACAACAAAACACACAGAAAAGGAAAAGGAAAGCCAGTTCCTCCTTCTGCATTATGAAATGAGACTTCCAACAGGAAGTGGGAATTCTGCAACTCGAATTCCGAAGTGACTTCCACCTGATTCCTTCTGAAAGAAGGCTCAGAGAATTCAACAGATTCTTTAATAGAATTGTTGTATGAATCTGTGACTTCGAAGAAGAATATTCTTCTATCTTCCTCCTTTCTCTACAGTGGGTGTAAGGTCCCTAGCTAGTAATACTATATTTTCATTTTTCTAAAGTATTTAATTCGATTTACTGATTATTTTTATTTAATCAAGTTAAATTATTATTTTTCTTGTTAATATTATTATTGGATATGCAATTTATTTTTGAGATAGTAAATGATAATTTGGCTCTATGTATCTATTGCCATTATTTCCTATAAACATTTTTAGTTACTTGTTACTGTTATTTTTATATTTATCATCATTATTATTAATTGTTATTTAATTATGACTACCATTATTTCAATAAGGTTATCATTTATTATTATTATTAGTGTTATTATTATTTTATTTAATTATGAGAATAAGTATTAGTGGTAGTAGTAATTGCTAATTATTATTTCTATTTTTATTGTTGTGTCGTTAATTAATATTAGTATTATTATTTATCTTGATTAATTAATATTGTGATTGCTAACCTTATGATTATTTATGTCATGGTTAATTATTTTTAGTGTCATTATTAATTGTTAATATTATTATAGTTTATATTTATTTATTATTGTTGTAGTATTCTTCTTTCCTTGATCCTACCCGTTTGGATTCCATAACCCATTACCCGTTTCTATTTTCTAAATCCAAACCCACTTACCTATTTGGATCAACCCGTAAACCAATCCGACCCGCAACCCATTACTAACTCCTATTCTTAACCCTAACCTAAACAAATCCCAAAACTAATCCTAAACCCCTCCCAACAGCCGCCATCTCCAGCCGCCTCCTCCCATGGCGCTCTCTCTCCCTTTCATGGTCAGCGCACGCAGACGAGGCTTGCCTTGTTGTCTTGTTCCCTGTTCCCGCATGCAGGCGTCGCTGTGGAGGAGTGAGCGGCAGCACGGGCACCAGTGGCATCGACTCCGGATCCTGGGCGGCTAGCTCTCCTTCAGGACGCCACACGAAGAGGTCCACATCCACGGGGGAAGCATTTTATAAAAGCACCCACACAGCCTCCCCATCTCCCAGGCCGTAAGTCCCTTCTTCTCTTCTCCCTTTAATTAAATGTACATGTGTGTATGGGTTAATTAAATGATTAAGTGTATTTAGTATAAAGTTACATGTGTATGGGTTGCTTAAGTGCGTTTGTGTTAGAGCATTATAGTATATATGTGCATCATTTAATGTGAGTTTACTAATTCATGTGTTTGGTTGTGTGCGGCGAAATCCTTACTCCGAACCATTTTCGGGCTCTCCGCGGGAGGCCGTTGATCGCCGTCGGCGAGCGCGAACGCACCCCACGCCCTTCACGGCGAGTTGCTCTATCCAACGACACCCTCCGCGACCCCGTACGCTTCCGTCGGAGCCTCCGTCGGTGCGCCGCAAATCGGCTCGAGACCAGTTGCAGGAGACCCGGACACGATTCGGATTCGTGCCGTTGTGGACCCGATACATAAGCAGTCTGAAGACCGATCCATGAGATGATCTGTAGACCAGTACCGGTTCGTACAGTGAAGACCAGAAGGTGATTCGGTTCCGAAACGGCGTCATTTCATGTGAGTGTTCGTTTATGTGTATTTATCGTTGTCAGTATGCTTTACATGTTGTCTTTATCATTTTGTGTGACTTTCCGTTATATTTTATCAGTTTGATGACTTGTATCAGATCATGAGACATATATGATTGTCCGCTTTATTCATGTAGTTGACATTTGCTTGTATTAGCAGTATTCCATGTGTTGGTAGTTTGTCTCTGTTGGCTTAGGCCTAGTTTGATATACCTTTAGACTGTGACTTGACTCGATCTATTGATTGGCTAGACTAAGTACATAGTTGAGCATTAGATATATGTATGGATCTTGTATTAGACATTGTGATATCAGAGTTATATCATTTCATGAATATATGATTACTGTTTCGGACTGGGACTAACTATAAAGGAACGTGGACTGTATACTAGATTGATCTTATGTTGGATTATGTATTGGTTATTGATAGATGTATATGATATCGAGAGATGATATTGGTGGTAATGACTTGATCTGATAGAATTTAGATACATGTACATATTATGGTACCTAGTATCGAGATATCATGATAGAACTTATATGCATGAATATGTCGTGACACCGAGTATTGGAACTGATGATTGATCTTAATAGAAATGTGAACTCTTGAGGAATTGTGAATACTTATGAATCAGAGTTGTATGTTAAAGTGAGAGGATTAGCACTGGATATTGTTATATGATGGAACAATAATTATTATATCAGATTACTAGATGTGTAATGGAACTATTGGGGTTATGAATTAGTTGTGATGACTTGGATCTATAGTTGAGTATATGAGAACTAACAGATAATATGTCGTTGATGTTTAGTATTTGAAATTGCTATTCTACATTGCAGTTGATTGAGGATATATTGGATGTGAACTTACCTTACTAAAAGATTATGACGATTGGATTGGTGCATGAACTTATTCGGAGTTGGATTGAACCTGTGATATAGATGATATTGGATTTACATTCTTTATGGTTAAACCTGATATGCATTAAGATGAGCTTGACATATTTCATGTAGTGGACCTTCCAGATTGATATTTTTTTATTGGTGATGTCTTATTCAGATATTGATATGGTTATTGATTACTTTGATTCGTAGAGATGAGTTACGGTGATAGTGATCTATTTGATATCAGTGATGTTGTACTTCGGATTTACCAGTTACCAGTTTATCACTTATTAGTGAGATTACTTGTTGATTATATGATGTATCCAGAGTTTATAGCAGTTATCAACTTGCCAGTTATTAGTGACACCAGTTGTCAGTGATACATTGTGGTAGGGATCAGTGATCATGTATTTCATTGTTGATATGAGATGGCAGAGATCAGTTACTAGTTATAGTTGTCAGTGAGACTAGTTGTCTGTATCACCTTTGTGTTAGTGGCTATATCTCCAGTATCTTATTTCAGATGTCAGATATTAGTTGTCAGCTACTCAGTTGTCAGATATCATAGTTGTCAGATATCACAGTTGTCAGTTGTCAGATTATCAACTAGTGTTGACATCAGCAGTTGTTGGAGATATCAGTTACTATTACATAAAAACTCACAGTGATTGCTTATTAATAAAAGATACCATAACCCGGGGAAAAAGGGGTAATTGCCTGATGATGCATGTCGTGTATTTTGGGAGGATTCTTATGGTACCGAGTTGTGGGTTCCAACCATGGGGAACCAGGGTAGTACTGGCTACCCATTCAGTTGTCAGTTGTCAGGGCTATGCCCGATTACGGCGCCACACTAGTTGTCTTTTTGTGTGGGGCTGTGGTCTTCAGTTGTCAGAGCCTTGCGGCTTGTCCTGGTTCAGTGCCAGGGGTGTTAGACCGTGGTACCGGGCATGCACGGTACTCTTCCAAAACACATGCACTACATTGGCAGGCAATTACAACAACGATAACATTGTTTGATATGTGGGAAAATGGCTGTGGTATGGGACACAGCTAAGTACTACATTAGCTAGGTTAATAACAACCAACCAGATTAGTGACATATAGGTTACACATTCAGACATCAGCTATTAGTCTACATTTGAGATAGTTGACCTTTATATCAGTTGTTAGTTTACGGATGTGATAGTTGACTTATATCCTTGTTCATGCTGTTATTAGTTATACTTCAGTTCAGTTACTTTATCATGCTATTCAGTTGTCTTATATTTGCAGTTTATCTTATTGCCTTATGCACATGTTCTTATGCACGAGCTATTTCCCCTTTACACACACACTCACCATGGTCGCGTTCTGACGACCCTGGATTTGCACGTCCAGATATTGGACGGTTTGTTCCTATGTGCAGGTGTTCGTTGAGACTGTACGTTCCGCGAATAGCTGGAGCTTCTCCTTATTCTAATCTGGTACTTTTATCTTTCTAGCCTTCGTATTATTTCCTCTTCTTATTATATCAGTTCAGTTGTTATTCCAGTCTTGATTCGTATGATATCATGCGTGGTTGCTTATATGTGATATTGCAGTATCCATGATTTATTTCAGTTTAGAGTTATAGCTTATTTCAGGTTACTTAAGGCTTAGCGCATATACGTGAGAGATTTTCCTTGCGTATATGCGTCGCCGACTCGTGTCGCGTCGCCGCTCCAGCGTATTTTGGGAAGCGGGCGTGACAGGGTTTTCTTGGTATCAGAGCCTAGGTTTTCGACTTGCGATGTGAAATTTTGACTTTTGTTTCGCAAGAGAGACCTAGTTCATACCGGAAACTTGAAAACAAGCTATAGTTTATACTGCAATATACATATACTATCCATTATGATATTCAGTCCATTTGGAGTTGGCCGTCCTCTCTTTGGAATTCCATTTCTTAATCATTCGATATCCATAATTCCAATACTCCCTTTAGAGTGATTTGGATTTCCATCCTGATTTCATCCTTCTTTTGGAATCCTTATCTTTGATCGTTGAATATCCTTGATTTCTACTCTTCTTTTGAGTGATCTGTATTTTCATCTTACTTCTTGCCATCCTTCCCGATTCTATTATTTGACCTTGTCTCTTGGGATTGGTTATTCCTTGCTGAAGCCGGTAGCATGCATCAGAGTAGCGCAGCGGAAGCGTGGTGGATTTATGATGTGCCGAGAAGCGACGTGGTGTTTGTTTGTCTTCTCCTTGATTTTTAGGATTCTTTTACCATTCCCTACCCTATTTGAATTTCGGGGACGAAATTTTTATAAGGTGGGTAGAGTGTAAGGTCCCTAGCTAGTAATACTATATTTTCATTTTTCTAAAGTATTTAATTCGATTTACTGATTATTTTTATTTAATCAAGTTAAATTATTATTTTTCTTGTTAATATTTATTATTGGATATGCAATTTATTTTTGAGATAGTAAATGATAATTTGGCTCTATGTATCTATTGCCATTATTTCCTATAAACATTTTTAGTTACTTGTTACTGTTATTTTTATATTTATCATCATTATTATTAATTGTTATTTAATTATGACTACCATTATTTCAATAAGGTTATCATTTATTATTATTATTAGTGTTATTATTATTTTATTTAATTATGAGAATAAGTATTAGTGGTAGTAGTAATTGCTAATTATTATTTCTATTTTTATTGTTGTTGTCGTTAATTAATATTAGTATTATTATTTATCTTGATTAATTAATATTGTGATTGCTAACCTTATGATTATTTATGTCATGGTTATTATTTTTAGTGTCATTATTAATTGTTAATATTATTATAGTTTATATTTATTTATTATTGTTGTAGTATTCTTCTTTCCTTGATCCTACCCGTTTGGATTCCATAACCCATTACCCGTTTCTATTTTCTAAATCCAAACCCACTTACCTATTTGGATCAACCCGTAAACCAATCCGACCCGCAACCCATTACTAACTCCTATTCTTAAACCCTAACCTAAACAAATCCCAAAACTAATCCTAAACCCCTCCCAACAGCCGCCATCTCCAGCCGCCTCCTCCCATGGCGCTCTCTCTCCCTTTCATGGTCAGCGCACGCAGACGAGGCTTGCCTTGTTGTCTTGTTCCCGCATGCAGGCGTCGCTGTGGAGGAGTGAGCGGCAGCACGGGCCCCAGTGGCATCGACTCCGGATCCTGGGCGGCTAGCTCTCCTTCAGGACGCCACACGAAGAGGTCCACATCCACGGGGGAAGCATTTTTATAAAGCACCAACCACAAGCCTCCCATCTCCCAGGCGTGAGTCCCTTCTTCTCTTCTCCCTTTAATTAAATGTACATGTGTGTATGGGTTAATTAAATGATTAAGTGTATTTAGTATAAAGTTACATGTGTATGGGTTGCTTAAGTGCGTTTGTGTTAGAGCATTATAGTATATATGTGCATCATTTAATGTGAGTTTACTAATTCATGTGTTTGGTTGTGTGCGGCGAAATCCTTACTCCGAACCATTTTCGGGCTCTCCGCGGGAGGCCGTTGATCGCCGTCGGCGAGCGCGAACGCACCCCACGCCCTTCACGGCGAGTTGCTCTATCCAACGACACCCTCCGCGACCCCGTACGCTTCCGTCGGAGCCTCCGTCGGTGCGCCGCAAATCGGCTCGAGACCAGTTGCAGGAGACCCGGACACGATTCAGATTCGTGCCGTTGTGGACTCGATACATAAGCAGTCTGAAGACCGATCCATGGGATGATCCGTAGACCAGTACCGGTTCGTACAGTGAAGACCAGAAGGTGATTCGGTTCCGAAACGGCGTCATTTCATGTGAGTGTTCGTTTATGTGTATTTATCGTTGTCAGTATGCTTTACATGTTGTCTTTATCATTTTGTGTGACTTTCCGTTATATTTTATCAGTTTGATGACTTGTACCAGATCATGAGACATATATGATTGTCCGCTTTATTCTTGTAGTTGACATTTGCTTGTATTAGCGGTATTCCATGTGTTGGTAGTTTGTCTCTGTTGGCTTAGGCCTAGTTTGATATACCTTTAGACTGTGACTTGACTCGATCTATTGATTGGCTAGACTAAGTACATAGTTGAGCATTAGATATATGTATGGATCTTGTATTAGACATTGTGATATCAGAGTTATCATTTCATGAATAGATGATTACTGTTTCGGACTGGGACTAACTATAAAGGAACGTGGACTGTATACTAGATTGATCTTATGTTGGATTATGTATTGGTTATTGATAGATGTATATGATATCGAGAGATGGATATTGGTGGTAATGACTTGATCTGATAGAATTTAGATACATGTACATATTATGGTACCTAGTATCGAGATATCATGATAGAACTTATATGCATGAATATGTCGTGACACCGAGTATTGGGAACTGATGATTGATCTTAATAGAAATGTGAACTCTTGAGGAATTGTGAATACTTATGAATCAGTTGTATGTTAAGTGAGAGGATTAGCACTGGATATTGTTATATGATGGAACAATAATTATTATATCAGATTACTAGATGTGTAATGGAACTATTGGGGTTATGAATTAGTTGTGATGACTTGGATCTATAGTTGAGTATATGAGAACTAACAGATAATATGTCGTTGATGTTTAGTATTTGAAATTGCTATTCTACATTGCAGTTGATTGAGGACATATTGGATGTGAACTTACCTTACTAAAAGATTATGACGATTGGATTGGTGCATGAACTTATTCGGAGTTGGATGAACCTGTGATATAGATGATATTGGATTTACATTCTTTATGGTTAAACCTGATATACATTAAGATGAGCTTGATATATTTCATGTAGTGGACCTTCCAGATTGATATTTTTTATTGGTGATGTCTTATTCAGATATTGATATGGTTATTGATTACTTTGATTCGTAGAGATGAGTTACGGTGATAGTGATCTATTTGATATCAGTGATGCTGTACTTCGGATTTACCAGTTACCAGTTTATCACTTATTAGTGAGATTACTTGTTGATTATATGATGTATCCAGAGTTTATAGCAGTTATCAGCTTGCCAGTTATTAGTGACACCAGTTGTCAGTGATACATTGTGGTAGGGATCAGTGATCATGTATTTCATTGTTGATATGAGATTGCAGAGATCAGTTACTAGTTATAGTTGTCAGTGAGACTAGTTGTCTGTATCACCTTTGTGTTAGTGGCTATATCTCCAGTATCTTATTTCAGATGTCAGATATTAGTTGTCAGCTACTCAGTTGTCAGATATCATAGTTGTCAGATATCACAGTTGTCAGTTGTCAGATTATCAACTAGTGTTGACATCAGCAGTTGTTGGAGATATCAGTTACTATTACATAAAAACTCACAGTGATTGCTTATTAATAAAAGACACCATAACCCGGGGAAAAAGGGGTAATTGCCTGATGATGCATGTCGTGTATTTTGGGAGGATTCTTATGGTACCGAGTTGTGGGTTCCAACCATGGGGAACCAGGGTAGTACTGGCTACCCATTCAGTTGTCAGTTGTCAGGGTTATGCCCGGATTACGGCGCCACACTAGTTGTCTTTTTGTGTGGGGCTGTGGTCTTCAGTTGTCAGAGCCTTGCGGCTTGTCCTGGTTCAGTGCCAGGGGTGTTAGACCGTGGTACCGGGCATGCACGGTACTCTTCCAAAACACATGCACTACATTGGCAGGCAATTACAACAACGATAACATTGTTTGATATGTGGGAAAATGGCTGTGGTATGGGACACAGCTAAGTACTCATTAGTTAGGTTAATAACAACCAACCAGATTAGTGACATATAGGTTACACATTCAGACATCAGCTATTAGTCTACATTTGAGATAGTTGACCTTTATATCAGTTGTTAGTTTACGGATGTGATAGTTGTCTTATATCCTTGTTATGCTGTTATTAGTTATACTTCACTTCAGTTACTTTATCATGTTATTCAGTTGTCTTATATTTGCAGTTTATCTTATTGCATTATGCACATGTTCTTATGCACGAGCTATTTCCCCTTTACACACACACTCACCATGGTCGCGTTCTGACGACCCTGGATTTGCACGTCCAGATATTGGACGGTTTGTTCCTATGTGCAGGTGTTCGTTGAGACTGTACGTTCCGCGAATAGCTGGAGCTTCTCCTTATTCTAATCTGGTACTTTTATCTTTCTAGCCTTCGTATTATTTTCTGTTCTTATTATATCAGTTCAGTTGTTATTCCAGTCTTGATTCGTATGATATCATGCGTGGTTGCTTATATGTGATATTGCAGTATCCATGATTTATTTCAGTTTAGAGTTATAGCTTATTTCAGGTTACTTAAGGCTTAGGCGCATATACGTGAGAGATTTTCCTTGCGTATGCGTCGCCGACATCGTGTCGCGTCTCCGCTCCAGCGTATTTTGGGAAGCGGGGCGTGACAGTGGGTGTTCCTCCAAAGTAAAGACAAATATTCTTCCTGAAATTTGTCTTGGCCCTGCTGCTTTGATAATCCTGTGAAGGTACCAGTTAACTACGGTTCGACCGTACGGTGATTTGGTAGTGCTATCCAAATACCGTGAAGAGTGTTGTATCTTGGGAGACCAGCGTTCAGTAACCTGTTAGCACCGTAGCGGGGGATGTAATTATCTTAAGGAGATTCGCTATAAGCGTACCTCACTCCAAGTACTGCATAAGTGAATTAACTTTCTTTATATAGGGTGTTATACTGATATTCAGTAAATTGAGACTGACTCATAACCAGTCTAATTGGCGTTTAACCAAGGAACGTAATTGAAAGGTGGTTCTTTAATTAAGAAACGTTCTATTGAACGGAAAACTTCCCACCTGATATTCACCGACCTGGCCATTAGATCGGTGATATTGATTAGTTGTCAGATTGATTCCCGACTCTAACAAACTTAAAACAATTACTTCTTGAAGTTTCTTACTTCAGTTCTGCTTGCACTTGCAGAAAAATGTCTGAGACTAATCAAGACAACTCAAGTAAGGCACCAAACATGTAGATCCAAACTTTGATGCCTGCTCCACTTCCTAACCCGAAGTCGGAGAAGCCAGAAAAATTTGATAGCTGTAACGCCCCGATCCGGCGGGTACGGAGACGTTCTGCAACGTATATACGCAGGTCAGAAATACCCTCACGTATTACGCTAAGCATCAGTACAGGCAAGAATCAGAGTACGGAAGCAAGTGGTGCATTATACATTCCAACATATGAGTACAATTACAAGTTATCACCAGAGGTGATCCAATATTACATGAATATTACATCACTGATATGCGCAATTGCGAGATTACAAAGAGATGTACAAGTATGAACAGTACACAGGCACTCGCGAGTTTACAAAAGAAAAACTCGAGAGGCACACAGGGGGCCTAGAAGAATAGAGCTCTGGATGATCTGCTGGTGATCCACGCTACCGCCGCGCTTTTCAGGTCAGCAACTGGGATTCTACAAGCTCCAAGCTCCGACATGCTCCAAGCTCCAGGACCTGGACATGAGGATCCAGGGGAGTCAGATGAAACTCCCCAGGCGAGTGGTGATACAAAAGCCAGATGGCGTGCTGAGATAAGCATATGTGTATCGATAAAACCGAATCATAATCATACATTGAAAACCGTGTCGTGAGCAGAAGCATGCAGGAGAAAGTAGACATGATAGTGATATCAAGCAGGAAGTATTCGTGGTATGATAAGACAAGATCAGGAGACTGGTGGAATAGGATACAAGTGGTAAAGCAGGGTATGAGCAGCAAATATAATAATAACCATAAACCGGAAATCCGATGTAAAACCCGATGAAAGCAAACTCGGCAAAGCATACAACAGATCCATGGTTGGCATCTTTATTATTATTATTACTCGTCTTACCCTGATGTCTAGATATGTGAACTAGCGTCCCAGCACACATATATCCACATCCGAGTAAAGCAGATTGTTATTGGAAACCAGCGGGGTATCAACGAACTATGTTTACAGTGGGTCCCGTACATGCCCGGGACCACGACCCAGGACGTTCCATCGCTGGTGTATGGAACCGGCCGTAAGGCCTCAGGAGGTCTTATATCATGCCCTTATCAAGATGGTACCAAGAAGGAGGGAGCCAGCACTCCCCTCGGTCGTCTGGAGGCCCACAGGTCAGACCGGAAAGTTTTAGTTGCACAACATGCCTAGTACCACTGTAAACACGAACACATATTGATAGCCGCAAGTTTCCCCCAACCCGATGCAAGTTGTTCCTTTTTATAATTTATTATGTCGTTATCAAATTTACGGGAATAGCAGATACAAGACAGGATCAGGAGTACATGAGTACTTTAGAGTCAGGTCACTGTATATATATACAGGATAACAAGTACAAGATTCAAGTCATTGCATGTAATGCAGGAAACAAGTATAGTATTCCCCGTAAATGAGATAATCACAGGTCAAGTATATCATGCCGGGTGTCAAGTGATAGCATGACAGGAGGATGATATTTGGCAGGTAACAAGTCATGTCAAGAGATTGATATTAGTCCGGTGGCAAGTCATGTCATAACAAGGGGTCTTGCCAAGTAGTATCATGTCATGGTGTCAGGTGGTAACACAACAGTTGTCAGGTGGTACAAACAGGAGTTAAATAGTAGCATGTATAAAGCATGTCAAGTGTTAACATGTCAGGTAAGAACAGGGCATGTGGTAGAGTAGTAGCTGAGCACAATCAAGCGGAGCTGAGCAAGCTGGAGTGTACAGACAGCAAACAGTATTTAACACTGAGCGTCTGGCAAGGTTACCGGGACAACTCGGCTTAAGGTGCGAGTAGGAATTCCGGCAGCATCCCGCCTAGACGAATCTAGTGGTAAAGCGCTGAACGCTGATCATGATAACCAGGCGGAGCTGAGAGACCTGACGGTCCCCAATCACTTCCCTTTCGAGATAGTGAGAGACCGGAGGCTGAATGAGAAACCTGACGATCCCAATCACGTCTCTTTTGAGATAGTGAGAGACCGGAGGCTGAAGGGTCCAGAGAAACCTGACGGTCCCATCACGTCTCTTTCGAGATAGTGAGAGACCGGAGGCTGAAGGGTCCAGTCATTGGCACTCGGCCATACACAAATACAGGGACTCAGCCCAATACATAATGCATGAAAACATGGAATAAATACATGTCGACCCGGCAAAGCGGGAAACCCAAATGGAGGCGAGAGCGAGGACACTCGCCTAAGTCTTCAGAAAATATAGTGAAATTCCCGATCTCCGGAATCCAGGAAATCAACGCATCAAGGCTTTAGAGAGAAAGTGATAGAGAGAGGAGGAAATCAAGAGAGAGAGAGAATGAGAGAGGGGAGAGAGAAAGAGAGAACTAGAGAGAGAAGTCCATGGAAAGAGAGAGTGTACAGGGAGAGAGAGTGTGCACAGGAGGACGCGGGTTATGCGAGTGAGACGCGGGGGTCGCAGACGCGGGAGTCGCGTCGCGGGAATAGCAGACGCGGTAATCACAGACGCGGGAGTCGCGTCGCGAAGATGCCACAAACGCGGGGTTCGAGACCCGCGTTCAAGTTATAACACAGAAGAAACGCGGACGCGGACTTGGGTTCCGCGTCGCGTTAGCACGAGAAGAACACAGACGCGGGCATTAGCTCCGCGTCGTGTTGACACGAGGGGGACACAGACGCGGGCCTGGACTCCGCGTTGCGTCGATACAAGAACGCGAAGGCCGCGTTAAAGAATTGCTTGAGCACGGGGATGAGCCGCGTCTAGCAATAGAGTGAAAGAGAGAGAGAGAGAGAGACAGGGTAAGAGAGAGAGAAGGGAAACAGTGTACATGGAGAGGGGGAAGATACGCAGGAATAGAAAAGAGGGAGACGCGAGAAAGGGAGAGAGAGGGGACGCAGGTTTTGGGATTTGTTAGAAAAAGAAAAGAAAAGGAAGGAAAGGAAAGAATGAAGGAAAGAAAGAAAAGCAAAGGAAAGAAGGAAAAAGGAAAGAAAGAATGAAGGAAGGGAAGGGGGGTGATGGCCGGCGATGGCCGGTGGTCACCGGCGGCGGCCGGAGTTTGCCGGGGACGTCGGAATCCGTAGCCCAAGCCCAAGCCCAAGCATATTGTGGGGTGCAAGTGTAGCTCAAAATGAAAGAGTGGAGTTTTTGCAAAGGAGATTTCGGAGAGCGAAGCAATAGCTCGTCGGAAAGAGCACGACGAGGAGAGGAAGATGGCATGGTCGTTGGGGCTAAGGTGGAGTATATGGTGGTGGAGATGGTGGAGAAGGTGGTGGTGGAAATGGGTTATGGTGGAGAAATAAGGAAGAAAAGGTGGAAAAGATGGTGTTATGGTTGTTGTGGTTGTGAAATGAAGGAGGAGATGGAGGAGAATGAGGTGGTGTGTTGGTGGAGAAAATGGAGGGAAAATGGTGGAGAAATGGCCGGCCAAGGCAAGCCCATGGCTTCCATTTTCGTGCCTGCAAGCTTGCTGGAATGGAGAAGGAAAGAAATGTGAAGAGAGAGAGAAGAATGTAAAGAGGGGTG